>JARJDU010022359.1:0-14814 GCA_030264695.1 Lissagria laeviuscula | reverse complement strand
CTTTCTTCTAGTAATTTACCCTAACAAATGTTAATCTAAGTAATAATTATCAACGCAAAAATTTCCGGTTGATAAATTGTTTTTTTATATCATTGAACTTTGATCTGTCGAAATATTTCTACATGCATACTTTTTAAGTCAATTTTCAAGGTAAATTCATCGCGTAGCATCGTACAAAATAGCAACAATGTTAAAAATACTAAACAAACCATTATTGTTCCAAAATATAAGCAACGCAATGCGTAATTATTCAACGGTAAGTCTAATTGACAAATACATTTATCCCTTTTTCAAACATATATTATACATATACAGGACCAGAAGCTAATTATCAAAGGCCAAACTATTAATTACATTCGTGAAGGAACCGGAGAGCATCTATTGCTATGTTTTCCTGGCGCTCTAGGGACAATATGGAGCGACTTTAAGCCGCAAATAGAAAGCCTAGACAAAGCTAAATTTACATTAATTGCTTGGGATCCTCCAGGTTACGGCAAAAGTCGTCCCAAAGACCGCGAATTCGGTTTGGATTTCTACCACAAGGACGCAGATATGGCTAACGACTTCATGCAAGAATTAGGGATTCGCAAATATTCAGTTTTAGGATGGAGCGACGGTGGTGTATCGGGGATGATAATTGCATCTAAATATAAAGACGCTATAAGGAAATTAATTATCTGGGGCGCAAACTCCTACGTCCTACCGGAAGAGTTACAAAGTTATGAAAGTATTTAATGCTAATAAAATATATACCTATTTAGAATTTGACTAATTCTGATAATTTTTATAGAAATTCGAGACATAAGCAATTGGAGTGAGAAAATGAAGCAGCCCTTAATTGAATTATACACAGAGGAGGGTTTACAGAAGATGTGGAATGGTTGGTGCGACGCATTACAATCAATTTATAAGCAAAACCAAGGAGATATATGTAAATCGGAAATTGAAAAGATTGAATGCCCGACGTTCATTCTTCACGGGAACAAGGATCCCATGGTGGCTGATGAGCATCCTGTATATTTAACAAAACATATCAAAAATTGCCAGTAAGCTCATCAATGATTTAAATTACAGGAGACTCGTTAATAACAGATTGATTGAATATTTACAGATTGCATCGGTTTCCAGAAGGAAAACATAACATTCATTTGCGTTATGCTGACGATTTCAATAAACTGGTCACAAAGTTCCTTCTAACTTAATACATTGTAGAAAACATTGAAAAAAAAATCTTAACAGCTAAGTTTGTTGTTATTACATTGGTGTGAGTAAGAAATATATTTTTTTTAATAAAAAGTCACATTAACGATTTTAATTCGATGCGCCTAACTTATGTGATTCTCTTAAATATAAATGCAGATGCAAATTGTAAAGTAACGTTTACACTACCTAATAATGTAATTACAGTACAATATCGAAATGTGAGTTTTGTTAAAAGTAGATGAATGATAATTTGCAAAAACAAAAACATTATCAAAGCGCGAAATATAATCCAAAAAAAATAGGTGCGATTGATCGAGGTAATAATTTATAATTCGCCTGCATTCATTGCATCCTGATATCCTCCCCTTCCTTCTTTCGGTTCCGGATCCAACTTAATCATATCATCGATACGGAGAATTGTGATGGCCGCCTCAGTTGCAAATTTCAGAGACTTCACCTTGCTCACAGTCGGTTCCAAGACTCCAGCTTTCTTATTATCACGCACGACGCCTTCGATCAGATCCAAACCGACGTATTTCAAATGAGCATGATCCAATTTCGTCTGTGAAGAGTTCTGATAAGCTCTTAACTTGGCAACGAGATCTGTAGCGTCCTGCGCTGCATTAACCGCCAACGTTTTTGGGATGACAAGCAAGCTATGAGCGAATTCGGCGATCGCAAGCTGTTCCCGAGAGCTGAGAGTCGTTGCAAAATTCTCTAGGTAGATGGAGAGTGCTGCTTCAACTGAACCACCGCCAGCAACGACGCTTTTTGATTCCAAGACACGCTTAACAACGCACAGAGCATCGTGAATCGAACGTTCCATTTCGTCGCAATAGAAATCATTTGGTCCACGAAGGATTATTGAAGCAGCTGTGCGGGCCTTCGGACTAAATCCATACATAATTAGTTAAATTGAATATATATATATGTATAGGTGGTAATTACCCTTTGATCAGGATTAATTCGTCATCGGAAATGCGCTCTTGAACGACTTCAGCTGCTTCTCCTACCATGCTCGCATCAAAGGATTCCTCCCCTAGTAGCACAAACACATTTATATTATTTATGTCAATACTAAATTGTATTATATTTACAAATTTAGATAAATAGCAATATAATACCTTCCATATTAGTCAAAGAAGTGACGAAAGCAGCACCGGTTGCTTTGGCGATCCGCTTGAGATCAGTTTTTGTCACTCTTCGGACGCCCATAGCCCCCGCTTCAACGAAATACTTTAGACAAAGGTCGTCAATACCTCCCGAGCAGAAAACCACTTTGACACCGGTTGCCAGGATCTTCTGAATCCTTTCCTTAGTAATGTCCAACTCCCGAGAACGAATGGCTTCCAGTTTATCCGGATCCTCGATTAACACCTGCACTCCCATCTTCATCTTAGCTTTCTGAAGAGAGAAGTCCAAGCAGGCGACCTTTGCATTGAGAATCTTCTTTGGCATAGCTTGACTGGCGACTGTACAATTCAATGCATATCCTTGAATGAGGACGCTCTCCCGGGCGCTTTTTCCATGTGCTTTCAATACATTCACAGCTTTAATTGGATACAATGCATTCCCCTTGCTATCATTGATTTTGATAGCATAAGCTGCATCTACCACAATTTGTGAAAACAAATCAGCATCCCTATAAAACATATGAAATTAAATAGACATTTAAAAACTAATCTTTATTCATCTTACGCTCCAATGATTTTTGAACTCATAGAAGTCTTAGCAACATTGACAACAGACTCCTTCCCCAATTCATCAACAGGAATAGTTAAGTTATCCTGGATATATCTGCAAGCTTCCTTACAAGCCAATCTATATCCACTGATGATGGAAGTTGGATGAATCTTCTGTTTAACTAGTTCATCAGCATTTTTCAATAACTCAGCAGCTATTATGACCACAGAAGTGGTTCCATCTCCAACTTCTTCATCCTGTAACTGAGCTAACTCAACCAGAACTCGAGCAGCTGGATGTTCAACTTCTAAGAGTTTGAGAATGGTGGCTCCATCATTGGTTACAGTCACATCTCCAATATCATCAACAAGCATTTTGTCCAAACCGACAGGGCCCAATGAGGATTTCACAATATTGGCAATTGATGATGCTGCCATGACTAAAATTAAGTTTATTTAGCATGTTTGAATCAGTTTTATTAAAGATTATTGGTGAGTGAAACGTAGTTTTTGGTAAATTTGCAAAAATGTTCACACCTGAAGCACATGATTCATGCATATTAGGTTAAGGTATATGTTCTAGAAGGTTGAGACGGTTTATATTTATAAAAAAACATACCATTTTGTGTGCGAACTGGAGCCCCTGATATACGGGAACCCGCAACGGATAAAGGTGTTCCTATCATGGACATTTTGTAAAGAGATTATTCAATTTTTTTGAGAAATTACTTGAAAATGATCCGGCAAACACGATGTCTACTTTGACAAGGATGGAAAGTTTCCATTGGAAACAAACTTTGAGTACAAGGTAAATCATATACATAATAAATATTTCTGGAAATAATTTACAGCTTTAATTTATAAAGAAGTATGAATAATTAATGTTTATTTTGGTTTTAATATAATAATAATCTTATTATAGTAAAGGGTAATGATATAGATCATAATTTTTAATTTTATTTGTAGAATTTTAGGTAAATTATATGATTCCACATGCGGTTTAAAAATGGCGGCATTAGCGCCATCTCTCGTAAAGTATAACCATATTTTTTATTTATTTGATTTTCTTTTGCTAGATTATAATAAAAGCAAACAAATGACAATAAATAATACAATTTATGGATTAAATTTAGCTCTTTGTTCATAATCTCAACTGATTTATTACATTTATTTTTGCCCTGCTTGTTATGCTTGCAGTCGGAAATTTTCATACATGCGCTGTACACATGTTAATTATCAATCAAGGAAGACGCAATATTCTTGTCTTAAGACTTTAAGTTAGAAACACAACAAACAACAACAATAATTAGTAATATATTGTCTTTATACATTATTTATAATCAATTTCAAACATAAAATGTCAAAATTTCTGTAATAATCACACACATTTCACCCTTTCATTACCACATAATTATCATATTGGCGCGGAATTGATCATCAATTAAACCGTGCAGTGATCATAGTTCATATCAGAATATAAATAACTCGAGCACAATGCAAGTTAATCGTTATATGAAACATTTTCAGCAATCGATTCGTACCCTGGCCCAACCTAACCTTAAAATTAGTCTAAATCAGCGCACCGAAATGTTGTTGCAGCGATTTATTGGTCGCAGGAAAAGCAGTTTGAAGACATCCTCAATGTATCGACATTTCCTCAATAGCAGCGAGATAATGCAAGCTATACATCGTCGGTTTTGCAGTATTCCAAAACAGTTGAAGAATGAGTCTAGCAGTTTGTTAAGATTGTGGGCTCATCAGTGCGAATGTGTCTTAGCTCAGAGAATCCGTCGCAGCCAGCAAATGTTTTTGCTTTATACTAAAATCTGGGAAGAGCAGACGCTTCGTCAGTTTATTAACAATCTAAGATTGCATATGGCTAGACGGGGTAAGGAGCTTGTTTTAAGTGCTGTAGGAGTTGGCATGTTTAATTGGGATGTGGATAGAATATCAGAGGATGAAATGCGGCGTCATTTGGATGAGATTGATTATATTAAGATGCTAAAAAGGAAGACCATTGATTGTGAGTCTTGTAATAATCCAGATAAGTCTAAAATAGATAAAACTATTATATCCTTTTGTGAATGTGACACACGCAAAGATATTAGAACTTATGACAATTGGTCAGTTTTTATTGAGCAGAAGGATCTTATTGTATGGCGGAGGCCGCACAAATCCGGTGCTTTTGAATATAAAGTCTATGGGAATTATAATGATGTTACTGCTGAGGATTTTTTGAGTGTGCAAATTGATACTTTATATAGGAAAAAATGGGATCCAACTGCTGTGGAATTGGAAGTTGTTGAAAGAGATAAAATACCTGGGACAAATAGTGATGTTGTCTATTGGGAAATGCAATGGCCTGTAAGTCATCCTAAATATTCTTCAAATCTTTTCTTTTATTATATAACATTTCAGAGACTATTTGCCAATCGGGATTATGTCTTCAAACGACGCTTCTTAGTCGACCGGATGAAGAAACTCGTCATGCTTTTGAGTAAAGGAACGAACCATCCGAGATTCCCAAAGAATTCGAATAAATTTCGAGTGGCTGATTACTGGTCATCAATGGTAGTCAAACCATATTCAGACATCGACAAGCCAGGCATCGAATTTTCACTCACGTACTTTGATAATCCAGGGGTGAACATTCCTGCGTCGGTGACTGCATGGGTGGCATATCGTGCTATGCCAGATTTCCTCACGCGCCTGCGAGCAGCTACTCTTCGTTACAAACAATATTGCTTGGAGCATAACTGTAAAAGTATCTACAATTATCAAGAAGACACCGAAGGGTCCGGAGTCAAGAGAACATCGAATCAAGATCTAGATGAAGTTTTATTACCTTGGTCCGAGCGCTTCGACGACAACTTTTTCACCATCTTAAATAACGAACTCGATGAAGACGGTACCGAAGTAGAACAATTGAATAACGAGCAGCAACAAGATGAGAGTATAGCAATAGTTCAACCTGCTACGAACCACAAAGATGAAATTTCTCAGGAAGCAGTAACACCGTCCGCGTCGTCGGCTAATTCCACAGACGCATCGGTTATTACATCTCCTGCTAGTTCCGCGCCTGGGGCTGAAGTCATTCTAACACCATCGCCAATTGTTCAGAACGATCAGAGCTATTGGAAATACCTGCATCCGACTTATTACATAAGTTGAAGCTTCAGTTTAGTTTGTTTTATATATTTATATGTCTTTATCGAGACTATTACGATCACTTATAAGATGATTTCATTAATTATAAGATTAAAGACTGCATGAACAAACCAATAAAGAATTGGCATAGTCGTTATGAATCATAGTCAAGTTTAAAGCTTTTTGTTAGTTTTTTTTTGTTTGCTTTGTTATTCTTAGTGAAATAGCATTAATTTGAAAGTATTGTCAGTCATTGATGTGATTTGAAATTACATTATTTAGTATGTTGTGCAATAGGAGAGGATTTTAAGTCATTTGATAGATATGCCATCAAATTGTTATTGTTTACTTTTAATTGATATGTTTTACGGAGTAATTTATAGAGGAATGAACAGGAAGATATTGTAAATGAGTTTTTCCATAATATTCGCAAAATATTATTGTGACTTGTACATCATATTTGATGCTAATTATCTGATCATTATGATTTGTAACGTTAATGAATGAAAAATTATCCAGACAGAAGATAAAAATCATTACTATTGGTTAATTATTAGATCTAATAATTTATTTAAAATCATTGTTACTGATACAAACATGCAGTGCATCATTTGTAACTATGATTGATGTCAATGCCATAAATTGTACAGTCACATGTTGGTGTATTTCGATGAGACAACATATTTGATATTTTATTGATTGTAAATGAACAATGTTGTTTTAAGTAATTGTTCATTTATGTAGTTCATCTGCACATGTTACATTTAACACAATCATATTATGGAGGATTATGTATATTCGTATTATCAAAAGTAGTAATTGTATAATATACATGTGAAAGAAAATGAAAATATTCCTAAGATTGGTCAAATATATTCAAATAAGTTTTTATTGTTTTTCAATTGCATTCTTATGTTAAAATTGCCATATTTATAGGGGTGATGTCTAACGGCCAAATGTTATACTAACCAGCAGTTGGGTAACACTGCATGTTTATAAACAATCTTATTAGTATGAAAATATACAAAACAATATAAATAAGAAATATTTTATTAAATCTTCATATTTCTCAATTCGCGGAATTTATTATTAAATTGAATGAATTGAGTAGTTTTTAAAATTAAATTTGTAGGTGACGCTAGTTGTGTCTCTGTAGGTAGCGCCACAGTCGCAACATTACGTCACATCGTTGTCAAACCAATAAAACGCTGCCATAAAATGGCGTTATGCCGAGTGTTGATTATAATCCAACGCGCATAAATATATAATTCGTGTTAATTAGTCTCTGAAAACAATTGCATTTGCGGATTGTGCTCAAGACGCCAACATGGACGCCGTGAAATCTTTCAACGCCGAGGTATGTGCATCTAAATAATATTTGCTGCTTGTGAATCCTGACATTGAAAACCAAGCTCTAAGCTAACTACCTTTTTTTATTATTGATGCTACTTACTCTTCGCCTCTCTGAAGATGTTTTCCTATATACTAACGCATGCTTTGCAGCTCTCGTCGTTGTACGATGTCAAGCCGCCGATATCAAAAGCGAAGATGACTGCTTTAACTAGAGGTGCAATCAAGGCCATCAAATTCTACAAACATGTTGTACAGAGTGTTGAGAAATTCATCCTGAAGTGCAAGCCTGAGTATAAAGTTCCAGGCTTGTATGTCATTGATAGTATTGTTCGACAATCCAGGCATCAATTTGGGACTGATAAGGATGTATTTGCACCAAGATTTGCTAAGAATATGCAGCAGACATTTGTTAACTTATATAAATGTCCTGGAGAAGATAAGGTATGTTAAGCATTGATAAGCAAATGAGTAATTTATGAATTGATTAGTATATATGTATGGCCAAATTTACAAAATGGACAAATATATTAATTTCTTGTGTATCTTTTTAGAGCAAAGTGATTCGTGTGTTGAATCTATGGCAGAAGAATCAAGTTTTTGCTCCAGATGTAATACAACCATTGTTTGACTTGGCTGATCCTAATCATCCCCTACACAAGGAAGTGAGCACTATGCAGAACAATGGAACAACTGCTGGGACTGCAATGAGCAAAGGTTTGTTGGCTTTTGTTTATGTAAAAAAAAAGTACAATAATTGTACAGTATGCCTAGGGATATAGGTTTAGATGCATAGGATATCTTATATTAAATTGCTATATGAATGCAAACAATACATTTTACACTTCTTGGTATTTAATAATAATTATAACATTAACTACAAACTCGCCAAGAATCATCATTAGAACATCAAAAGGTAAGGTTGCTTTCTTCATAAGAAGTGTCAAATGATTTGATTTGCTTTGTGTATAATGGGTGTTACACAAGATTGTTGCTAGAGTTCTAAATAAATATTGCAATGAGTAATCATGGAATAGCATCGAATATTGTGTGACACGCATTCTATGCATTTTTATACATAACAATTAGCATATCAGGGCAGATTTAATTAATAAAAGGCATACTGTATAACTGTAGGCATCTGTCTAAATAAGTTGTTCATAAATAGGTTCGCCTGCGCTACAGAAGACTCCAACGAAGACGCCTTCGTCTACTGATCCGGCCACGTTGGCCCAGCTAGGAACCATTGCTAACAATCCGGTACATATAAAACCGATCATGCAAAATCGCAAAGCAAAGTGTGTCTGTCGACAGCTGGGAAATTATTATGCGCTGTGCTATGGGGTGCTGAAAACGAATTGCTACTTTACCATCTTTGCCAATGAAAGAGAATCTTGTAAACCTGGAGTGTTTAGATAGCTTCCTGTAAATTGAAAAGAATTGTTCACAATTTACAAAGCTTATTTACTTGATAATTTATTCTTTGTAAATCATGTCATATATTAGTTAATTAATAAGTCAATTTGTAGAAAATATCTTCATGGAATTTTCAAAATTCTTAAGTTTTAAGCTCTATATGACACATTAATGTAATGTATTACTGAAATTAATCTTTGATTTATCTAAAACAAACTCATTTGCAATGTGGTAGAGTTGAAATTTGTATTTAGCTTCTCATGTAGCACAGAGAAGAGAGGAAATACGACTGCACTAGCAGCATGTCATGAATCTACTGAAGTTTGGCCAACAAACCAAGCAATAATCGTAATTTAGAAAAGTACCACACACACACTTAAATAAGTCTAAATTGAATCCTTTCAAACGCGCAAAATATGACAGTCTTGAGTCTATTTATGAACAACTTATATTTAAGACAACATGTTAAATGTACATACTCTTAAAGTAATTGTAATTTCATTTCCAGTACTTTCAAAGTTCATTGGATCCCAACACAATTGCCCAATTACAACATCTGCAACGTTTAATGCTGCGGCAGGGTGAAGGCAATACGAAACCAGAAGCTGGTTCACAAGTCCACTTCGACCGGAAGCTTTTAGACTTCGACTACGGTAGCGACGAAGAAGATGATCCAAGCAATAACTCGCCAAAAGTCGCCAACAGTCAGACCATCGATACGGTCGGTAGTTTACTATCAAACCCTGAAGTCGTTCGACAATTGCAAACGCTGCAAGCGTCAATGGCCAACCAACCCAACGTCCATGGCGAATTCGACATTGAAAAGTTACGCAAACTTCAGGAGATGAAGCAACAAGAAGAAGAATTCGATAAGCATCTTGCACAAGCATTACCGAACTTGCCATTCGCTGCCGAATGCGAATTCAAACCCAACACAAACTCGCCTAGTTTGTTCAACAATTTCTTCATGCCAACTGACATGTCGCAACCACCTCCTGGCTATAAGCCGACGATCCAAACCAAGGAAGATACCTCGCATGAGAGTGAAGTAGAATTTGTCGGTACGAATGATGACATGGAAGTGATTGATATTGATCATGGGGATTCTAGGAGTCCTTCGAGAGAGAGATATGGAAGACGGCGGAGGAGTCGCTCTAGAGATAGGTCGAGAGATCGAGATCGCGATCGAGACCGGAATCGTAGGAGAAGATCGCGCTCAAATTCTCGATCGAGAAGCAAGAAGCATCGATCTAGGTCACGGGAGCGTGACCGGGAACGTGAAAAAGAGAAGGAGAAGGAGCGCGAGAAAGAACGCGAAAGGAGGAAGCGAGGACTGCCACCCCTCAAGAAAGATAACTTGAGTGTATGCAGTACCACACTTTGGGTGGGCCACTTATCCAAGTTGGTGCACCAAGAAGATTTATCTGATACATTTGGAGAATTTGGAGAGATTATTAGCATTGATCTAATCATTCCTCGTGGTTGCGCGTTTATTGTCATGGATAGAAGACAAGACGCAGCTAGATGCTTAACGAAATTGAAAAATCATAAACTTCAAGGGAAAGCTATAACTGTAAGTAGTACCTAAATATAAAACTTAAGTAAATCTGTTGATTTCTTATTATATCTTATTGTTCGTTTAATTTCTTTTAGTTGGCTTGGGCTCCAGGCAAGGGTGTGAAAGGCAAAGACCTCAAGGATTATTGGGAAGGAGACCTGGGTGTCTCATATATCCCTTATGTGAAACTTCGTGTTGATATGGACCTCGAGCTCCTCGAAGACGGCGGCATGATTGATGAGGATAGCGCTCCTGAATGGATGCGTGTGAAAATCGCTGCAATGTCCGGCGCATCGGCATTGAGCAAAGACCCACCAGTCGCCGAAAACCCGCCAATAAATCCACCATTTATCCAGATGCCTGATGCTAATGCTCCAACAGTCGACACTAGCCAGCCTCCCCCTGTTCCAACAACAGGCCTCTTAGCACCACCGCCAATGACGCTTCCAATGGTTGCACCATTCCAATTAAACAATCGCTTGTTAGGCATGCCTCCTGGGATGATGCCCAACGTGCCATTAGGAGTACCACCTCCCAATCTACCCAGTGCTTTATTACAAAACTCCTTATTAGGCATGGGTTCTCCTTTTCCACAAGGTCTATTAGCTCCACCCTTAGCACCTCAACTTGGGAACATGGATAAAAATTCGCATGAGCCTGTACGACCACCGCCCAATATTCCGGATGCCCTATTGCCTTTCAATCTAATTCCGCCACCACACCCTCCACCATTGGCCCTACAGCCTGGCCATCATGATGACAACATGGATGTCGAGATGGAAGATGCTGATAAATCTGATAAACATATTATACCTGATGGACTTCTCGGAGCTATGGGAAGTTTCAATGGGGATAACATCGGTAATAATATGATCAATATGGGACACAGGGATAGCCATGGTCGTGATGATGATATGGCTCGTGGGAGGAATCGAAGGGATAGCAGAGAAAGGGAGCACAGTAGGGATAGAGATAGACGTGAGCGCGATAATAGAGACAGTAGGGATCGAGGACAACGCTGGGGAAGAGATAACATTAGACCAGAATCCCGCGATGAGCGACGAGAGCGCGAGAAAGCGCTCAATGATCGTCTCCGTCAAATGGCAGGCGACAGCACTTTCCGAGAGGATGTGGAGCCTCCACCTTTGATGGAAAGACCGCCTATGTTCCCTGGCTTTAATAACGGAGACGGGATTATTGACGACGCATACAGGAGGCGAATCGAAGATTATCCCCCGATAGGTCCTGACGTAATGAGATCGCCACCGAGGTACGACTACGACAATTCGTTTGAGGGACCACCGATTGAGTATGAACCACCTCCGAT
The DNA here is from genome assembly GCA_030264695.1 of Lissagria laeviuscula. NCBI lineage: Eukaryota > Metazoa > Arthropoda > Insecta > Coleoptera > Staphylinidae > Lissagria > Lissagria laeviuscula. The sequence continues at coordinate 3,131 of JARJDU010022359.1, read as the reverse complement.
GGATTTTGAAGGACCACCATTGGAGTATGACGTTGCTAGAGATTACGATGGACGATATCCCATGCGAGGAGATCGTTTTGATGATAGGAGGAGGGAATTTTTTCCGCCGAGGGATGGTTTCGGCATGAGAGGCCCTCCACGATTTCATAGTCCTGGTGGAGGTGGTCAAATGGATATGTATGCGTCTAGGAGTGGCGGAGGACCGCCCATGATGCGTCCACCCATGTTTAGAGGAGCACGAGGGCCTCGATCAGGTAAATAAGTTCAAATTTATAATCTGTATAGATAATTGATGAGAGAATATAATGATTTGTTATATTTTTAGGACCGGTTTGGATGGAGAGACCCAGGTATGATGGTCCACCGGACTTTTATAGAGGTCCTCCAGGGTATGAAGACATTAGTCCGAATTCACGCCATCGTCATGAGCGCGACAGAGGGGATCGTCGTAGGCATAACAGTCGGCACGATGATGTAGAAGAAATTAATTTGACTCGTGATGAAGCTCCTGTTGAAGCGCCTTCAGCAAGACGCACTAATCGTTGGAGTAACAGTTCTCCAGTGAGGGATCAACAGCAACTGGAGAATTTGGTCGACCAGGATACTGCTGATCCATCATTGATGAACACAAATGCAATTAAAAGCGAGAATGAAGATACAGTGCACCTACAAACAGTCGACGATAAGGAGATAGTGAAGGCGGAAATTACAACTCCATTGCATGATGAGCCCATTGAACCGATGCCCAAGGTTCCAGAGGATCAGTCTGAGAACAATGAAGACACTGAAGCTAATAACATAAAGGATGAAGTAACAGAGTCCGAGTCGTAGGCTACTCTTTTCCTTCTGAAGATCATATGTTTAGATTGTTTATAAGAATAAGTTAAATGGTAGTTTGCTACAGCGAAATCAAACTATTCATAACATGTGGATTTTATTTGATAGTAGTCATTTGAGTTTAAATGATTTGATTAACACTTCTGCACAAAATCAGCCTTTGGTTTTATTGTGCAGATTGAATATAGGGATAAGTCGACCATGAATTTGGGCTGTGATTAGTTTAATGAACACAGGTGAATCCTAAGAAATTGAACAAATAAAGTACTATTAATAACAGGTAGCATATTTCTCGAAGTAGTGCATATGAAAATGTAACTGTTCATGCAAAATGTTAGTGTAATGTTGATTATGCACCAAAACAAATAATTGTCGCAAGATATGCTGATCGGTTAATCAAACGAACAATGAACTACTAAGGTAGGTTCATTTGTGTTCATTTGGAGGAACTAGTCACCTCGGAGGAACTAGCGCCGGCATTCAAACTGAATGACTGGTGCAAGGTACTGTTACTTTTCCCTATAAAAATGCAAAATTTTGTATATGTTTCAAGGAGACATAAAACAAATTTAATGCTATACTTAAATAAATAATTATATTAATACCAAATGTAAGATAACATGAATATTTTTAATTGACATTAAAAGAACTTCAGCGTTTTTCAAAATTGGTAATTGAATTAGTGTTCTTGGCCGTTTTTAAATTGCAAACTAAGAAAATTGACACATTTGAGTTTGTATTTATTTTCCATTCATTGATATGAAATATTTTAATTTCAGTATGAGCATTAAAGATAATAATTGTACGGTATTGATTCAATTATAACTATGTCACGCTCTAGTAAATATTGATGCCCATATTTTTTAATGTTACGAAATTAATTGGGTACTTGCCGTTTGGATGGCTTAATGCAATTAATCGTTATTCCTATATTAATTATTATATTGTACATCTAGCAAAGAATTAAATACTTCTCGTTTTCTATGAGATTTATCAACCCCATGGGTAAATAATTTTTTAATGCATCCAAGCCATCGGTAGTATCGGTGGCAAATATTTCAATGACATGCTTTTAATTTATTGCCAATGTTAAAAGAATAGAATTATTACATAATAAATTAACCATTATAAGGATTGGACATGCAATGTTTTCTAATTATTTTAACAACAACTCGAACTCTAATTATCCCACAGGAACCTAATTAAATTACCTTGAAGATAAAGTCAATATTCAACCCTTAATATCTCCGGAATGGAGAGAGATAGAGAAAAGGGGAGTGCACTGTTTTAAAGAGCGAAACATTTTCTTTCCTATAACATAATAAACCACCCACAAAAATTTCCCTAAAAAAGCTCTTTGTTCTTAAAAGTTACTTTTTATGATTGTTCTTATGCCTTTTCCAACAATGCTATCAGTTTTTTCTAGTCCTCTCAAGATATAAAGTTAGGTCGAAAAGTTTCAATTGTTTGAAGTAGCCAGTTTGAACTGAAATTTTCGGATTTTGTATCAGGATCACAGAAGATGGAATAGCTATAGCTCCTAAACCAAAAGTGCCAGAGATAAACTGATTGCAGATTTGTAATCAGTTAGATGGGTTCTATCAGAATATAGTATAAAAAAAGTAAAATTTTATGTTTGAAGACGATTTTGGCCCTTTTCTAATGAGCTATAAGGATCAACATGGGCATCATTTTACGAGAGATTTAATTAGGTTTCTAACAATCATTAATATGCGGTAATTAGTTATTAAACTATTTCAGAGTGATTAATGAAAAATGAGGTAATAAATAATGAAAAAAATATTAATATTCTTTGGAAACATGAAAATTTTTGTAATTTATTACCGACTCAAAATTTAATTAGTTTTCTGTAAATTAGTAGCTTGGTTCTGTAATACTTACATTATTCTTTATGAACAAAAGGGCGCTCGGAATTGTTTTATTATTGTAATATAATTAACAAGCAACTAACATTTAGAAGTTTATTAATTAAATTTTTATTTTAGAGGTGTTCCCGTGGAAGCACCGAGCAGCTATATACAACAAATGAAATCAAATTTAATGCTCAACCGGCCAGTATTTTTTTTTCGTTTCCGTGTCGCTATTAGTTCATGAATTATGCGCAAAAATGTAAATAAAAACACGAAGAAATATTAAAATCAGCAATTATTTCAAGGGTTTTCCTATGAGACTACCAAACAAAATAAAAGGTTGTTTACCAAAAAATTGACCCTTTCCCAAGAGTAAGGACAGTAGTCCTAAATGCAGTTTTAAAGAGAACTTAATTAGCTTTC
>JARJDU010022347.1:0-11835 GCA_030264695.1 Lissagria laeviuscula | reverse complement strand
TGTTGCCCTATAGTATAACTGTCTGATATTTATGAAAGTTTTAGTTAATTGTTAAACATTAATCGTTTTAGATTAGGTTTTACTTGGTGTTGTTTCTTAATTAAATATTCATCGATATTAATTATTAAGAGTTAATTTAAAAAAATGCTTTAGTGACATAAGCATTTATTTATTGTTAAGATGTTGTTAATATATTGTATATTATTGTTTATTTAAAAGTTTAGTTTAATAATATTTATTTATATATTAGCTTCCGGTCGTTTTGTTTATTATAATTTATGAAAAATGACAATTTTTAAATAAAAATTGCAATTAATTATTGTCTATAATACATTCATAGTAACCCAGCTAACACACATACGGTGGCCGCCAAACGGGCCGATACTGAAATGTCGGCAAACGCCAAAAACAAAAATGCATTGACGAATGATGGTTGACCATCATCCATATATCATTTTCAGTGGAGGCAATATAGTCCTCCATAGAAAATGGCGTTAGAAATGGGGTTGAAATCGGTAAACTTTGGCCAAACTCCCCTAGTCAACAACTGTAATGCCAATATCAAGCTGCCGTTTAGCCGACGATTTTTAAAGACATGGTTTTGCTAACGTACTGCCAATGTAATTCTAATAAAAGCTAACAAAAGTCATTCGTACGACATCTTTTCTTAGGCATCACTGCATGGCTAAACGCATGTTAAATTTTTGGCACTACGTCCCTGACGTTTTCCGACCGATGGCCGCGCTTTGTGTGTTAGCTGAGAAAAGCAACCATTTAATTATAATTATAGATATGATTATTATTAATAAATCTATTATTATATAAACAGATTGATATTAACAAATATTTAATTTAAAAAAATTTATATACCTAGATTGAACTAACAAGGTAATTTTCGAACGACCCTCGTATATATATTTAAAATACATTAAAAGTACACGTTGCTTATAAAAATCTTCATCTTGTTAAAATTTCAATTTAAATATTAAATAACGATATTATATAAACATTTGATTAGATACTTAATTAATTAATTAATTAGCTAATTATTTGTTGTTTTATTTTTTTTATCGAAATCGAAAAATTTGGAATGAACGATCGAACTGCGAGTTTAGTTCGTGTGGAATGCATATGATAATAACAACAGAAGAATATAAGTTTAAAATATGTGCATGCGCAATCACAACTTTTAGGATAATTATTTCGTAACAGTTGTAGTAGTTTTGCGCATGCGCATTAAGACAATTAAACAAATATTAAATTTACTAAAATAAAATAAAATAATAAGAATAATTAATTAATCAATAGTAAGTAAGTGTAAGTAATTAATTAATTTTAAGAAAGTTTAGTTACCTATATCGCTTTGTATTGCAATAAAATGCCATAGAAGATATCTACAAAAGCGATCAATGTAAGATATAAGCTCATTTTTCTTATTGTTACAATAATTGTTGCATCTTTTTTTTGTTTTAAAAATTTTGTTGTTGTCTGTTGTTTGGTTGCCTAACAATACACTTACGTGAAGATATTTACAATCGGTATGTGCTTAGCAATTAATCGATGTGTATCAAATGAAATATACCGAGTGTCTCGATACATTTCTCCAATTTGCAAAACAATAGCAATTTATGAGTAGAAATATATCAAAACATTTGGTATGTGAGTCTAATCGCCAACTTCTACTATAGAATTCAACTAAAAGCTAAGATAACTATAGATAAGTGAAGATTTCCCATGCAATATCAAACGCGCACCAAAAACATCATATGTGTAGATATATAAATACCATTTACAATAATAATAATTATTCTTATTAGCGGGTTGCATAGATCGTGATATTAAGACATCACGTCGAATAAATCACCAAATCAATCAAGTAAACGAATGCACTAACGAAATAATTGCAAAATGGAAGTAGTCGTGAAGGTGTGATAGTAATGGAAGAAGAAGGTGGTTAATTAGAGTATTAAATGGGTGGTGGGAGAATAACCAAATGCGCAGAATCGCAATCCGAAATTGTAAGATGGCGATTCGCTCGTTTTGGTTTTTTTTTGTTGCTTTCTGCATTAATTTTTAACATAATTCGCTCGTGTTTCAGCGACAATCGACGAGAAAGAGAGAGTTTACAAGGGATGGTGGACGCCTAACGAATGGTATCATCGATTGCGGAAGTGTGGCGGCGAAGAAGAAGCGAGAAACGCGGTGGGCGCGAGCAGCGTGAGCAGGACGGGAATAAGGACGATGGCGGCGAATGACGGCGGCATCGATTGTTTGGGTGATCTATTGCACATGTCCTCCTCACAGAAGCACATATGACCAGTGCCGCTACTTTCCATCATGCACACATGATCGACCATGAATAAGTTGATCTGCAATTGCGACGTGCACGTCCTGCGCACCACCTCATAGGCTGAAACATTAACATTACTCAGTACACGGATGATAAGTATTTTGCAAATTGCATCGATTTGTCAACCTAACCTGAAATAATTAAACGATCAACGTATTGAACGTTTGGGAAAGCGGACACAAAGAATTACATGATATAAAGAGAGTTTGATAGTTTGTGTAAGAAGCGCTAGACGATAGAGAGACTTACGTGTGCGCGCATGCCGCACCATCTTGACGCAGCAGCCATTGCATGTAGTAAGTGGTGGTTGGTCCTTCGGCAGCAGGGTGTAGTTGAATGGGTCCTTGCAGCGGGGATCGCTCCAGCTGTCACACTCGTAGCAGAAGATTTGGCGGGCTGTAATTAGCATCGAGTCGGGATATACCCCGAGCATCAACATTAATAGTCGGCCGATGGACGGGCAACCCAACACACACGACGTGCTTTACAATCATTTGAGACACAGAGAGATACAGGATGCGCATGCGCGCGTAAGCAAAGCTCACACGGGTTTAGCGCGCGGAAAAAGAGACATCTAGCAGCACAACGGTTAAACTATGGCGGCGCATGAAACAAAAGCTTCCATTCTCATTTTACAATGAGAAACGTAAAAGATTTAGATAAATTATTGCACTCATTGTGTGAGATAAGGAAGTTTAAAATGGGAAACTTTCATTTCACGAGCGCCATTAATTTGTATGAACTGTTAACTTACTTTGACATTCCGCTTGTGTTAATGTTATTATTGCTAGCAATACCGCTGGAATTTCAAGCAAAAGATTACATTATTAATCACAATATCAATGGACAACTACAGTTTAACGACGCCTTTCATAATTGCTATTAATATTATGAATATAACTTGGTGTTTTTTAATTTTATCAATTATGAAAGTGGATGTTAAACAAATAGATATTAATCAACAACAAATTAAATACAATAATTACGTCAATTATATAATGATTATTTTGTATAGTTTATATTGGAAGAGAAGATTTTGAGGAATTATTTGATTAGAATAGAATCTATATTAAGGCAAATATGGCGGCGACTACGTGAGATTATACGTTTAATATACAAATGTTGAATTACGTTATTACGTTATTACAAATAATAGTACATATCAAGTTATTTACGTATTGGTGGTGTTAATAGGCGAATTACGTGCATTATTCTTTCTCTCTGATCACATCTGCTCAAGAGGAACGTACGGAAATAAGAATTTAGCGTGACACTCACAATCGCTCCGCTTACAACGCGACAACTCGCCAATTTCTATCAATGTCATCAACACAACTGAAAACAATGTTTAATTCATTTGCATTAATTATTATAATTAACTGGTTTGCTTCAGCTTTGAAGTTATATAATAATACATTTTTTAATCTAAATTACAACAGCTTATAAGATTAAAGACCGAATCATTAATTCATGTAGTAGACGCCGAACGGGCCAACGTCTTCATGTCGGTTCTTAAGCATTCCCATAACGTCGAAAAAAAATAAAGGGCCAAAATAAAGATGCGTCAACGGATGATAATTGGTAGAGCCGACCGAAGCATGGTACGAATGGTGCACCGTACCGAGCCCCGCGTTCTATAAGGACCCGCGCGGTTTGTGTCGGTTGTGATGTAACTCGCAGATACACCAACTGTTGGAAAATAGATTTCTGTAGAAATCTCTAATTTCTCACTAAACTCCGCGTTTGACTAGGCCGACCCTGATGGTTGGCTAGAGGTTAGTGCCCTCATTTTTCCGCTATATTACCGTCATAGAAATTGAGTATCGTCAATGCAAGTTTTTCTTAAACCACGTATTTTCTTACGCCCAAAATCAAATTTAAGAACAAGAAATTGTTTCAACCGCCCCGTACCAGGAGATCTGTCATAACGCTATTATAATTAAACAATGTAAGTGGCACAGATTGTACACACTTCAACACCATTAAATATAATCCTAATTATTCTTGTGAACTATGATATGTTGATTAAATAAAATTCGCATAACAAGCAAACATTATTTTTTTTAAATGACCTGCTTAACGAACAATGTTTCGCATAATAAGTGAAAATGCTAAAAGCATGGGAAACTGTTGCATCGTTACATTGAGAAGCATCATCCTACTAAGGAGAAACTATGCGCGCTACAAATTTATTCAATGATGATGCGATGCCGCATTTTTACCAAATTTTGGACCGTCGGTAAAATCAAGAGTGCCCAGAGACTCTTGATTTTACTGTCTTGTAAAATCAATTAGGTCTGATACTAATTTGTATTTCGATTGTTTTTATTTTCTGCAAATCGAAATCTCATTCTAGATTAGTTTACTTCGCGATAGTAGAAAAGGGGATGATACTATTCTTTGAATAAATGTTACACATAACATTTTTAAAATATTTTTTAGTTGAAAATTTAATTTTTTTGAATTTTTTTTTGGCATGGTACGCATTATCGTATTTTATATTAATTTATACGGTAAATTTTTTTTCGTTTAACGAGTGTTTCGCTTTACTAGTATGACTCCGGAACGAATTATGTTCGTTATGCGAGGTTTCACTGTGTAAGAAATGCAGTGCACTACTAGATGAGATGAATATAAATATCTATATATAATTAGTTGAGTTAGAGCTAGAAGTTAGCACATTAATTGCTTACAATTTTCTGTGGACTTTACTGCCACATTGCGCGATTATTGCCTATACCTATTGTGCGCTATTTCAATGCATGCGCGGGTGAGTTGCTACTTATTTGCTACAATGTGGCGGCTGCAGTTGCAATAGTTTGCGTTCTGCTCGTGAACAAATTCAATAAATTCCTTTAAACTTCAATAAACGCTTCAAGTATTTGCGCACTCCGCTCGTATTTGCGGCGCTCTCGTTCGTTCTACGAAAGCAAACACTGTTTCTAATTTGAATTTGCATTTGGTGCTTGCTTCTTTGTGTTGATATGCCGTTGGCACTATTCAATTTGCGTAATAATTTTGTATAGTTTTATACTATAATATTAATTCGGTAATGAGTTTTCAAATTTGCGAATTTATACAAAGAAAAGTTGGGTTTTGTTTGAAATTTAGATTCTATGCTATAGCTAGTGTTTGAGAAGAAATAAAAATGGCACAATTTGATCTAAAAGTGCTTTACTTTCACGATTTATGCAGCGTTTGCATATTCCTTCAACCCGTCGCTCGTCAAGAAATTGAAAATGGAAAGGAAATAAAATGCGGAACCACATCCGCGCCCGCATGTAAGCAAAACTTGTACCGAATGGGAATTCGCTGTGGGATAGATAAAAGAAGTCCCAGAAAACACAAAATTTAACATTAAGGTGGCTATACACTTGTGCTATTCTTGAAGTATTGTTTTTAAGAGGCACACGGCACAAAAATGCAATAAACTGTCTTAATAAATATAGAAAACTTTATTTTTTTAAATATAATATTAAATTATTATTCGATTTATTATAGCAGATCATATATAGCATATCAACTGAAACAATTCAATTTTGAATTGATCAATAAATTGACAAACAGCACCGGTCTAAATGCAGCTTTTGGTATGTCCTTGCATGTCTTATTCAATTTAAATATAGTGGTATAATATGCACCCGCAAATTTACTCATGTTGGCTATGCCCATTCGCGGCGCGTAGATGCGTGGATGGAGTAGTAGCTCTAGCTCTACAGCAGGAGCATAAAAAGTCCATTTCCCATACCGAGAGATGATAAATGACGCAGAGCGCGTGCGAGTCGAAAATATGAAAAAGCTCTTTGAGAACGAAACGAAAAACGACGAATTTACAATAAATGGTTCAGGGAAATGACAGACGGAAAGAAAGCAAATGGAAGCAAGTCGAAGAAGTCGGAGAAATAGAACTATAAACTGTCATGTTGCTATGCTGAAGGCTATTGGAAAAACGTGAGAAATGGATTGAGAAATACAATGGATGGACAAAGGGTCACCTTTTGCTATAATTTATTTTCGACGAACAACCTCATATTTCTTATATATATCTCTTTAAAATGAGTTCGTAGAATTTTCTCCTTTTGAAATTCCCGAATGGACTTTGAAATGATGTGAAGATCTAATCGTGTTGCAAATACGACATAGACATATGAGAAATGAGAAATGAGAAATCGACTGCAAAGCGGAAACTCTTCACAGTTTAGCGGAACAACTTAGTCGAATAGTCACTTAATCTGCATACCCGTTACCCGTCTCGACTGCAGAGTTGGTTATTTCTCAAGTTGTCGCATGCAGTGAGGATCGTGTTAAAGTAGCTGTGGATATGTACAAATACTCGGCTCCAATGGAGCTTTGACGAAGATTGCAGAACTGTTTTCGAGCATCAGTTCGCCGATGTTCCTATTACTATTACAATCGAAGCGAATCTCTGCATGTTTGGACTCAATACTCCTTTTTTCATCTTCTTCTAGTAAGACTTTTCCAAGACATTTGCAAAGGTTTCAGTAAACCCTTCAATCTGATACTTCGTTTTATCTCTTAAATTCACTCCAATAGAGAGTGCAAATGTGGCACTATCACGGACACAGCCGCGCACTATCACTCAATGTGGAACAACTGTTCGCATCCTGTTCCACATTACTAACATTTGTACTCGGCCTGTCGAACACGCCGGGACGTGCGGCTGATGTTTTGCTTAAATCGTGAGACGCCTCCGATATGCGAACGTGATCGGAAAGGAATATCGGGAGCGCGACTGGCTAATGCTATAATCCCGGGATAACTTGTTTATAGGAAACTGGTTGATTTAATTTGGCTGAATTTGCTGATACTCTACAAAATTCGAAGTTTATGCATAAGTGCTGCAGATGTTGATGGAAAATTGAAATATGGTGCAATGAAGTTAGTATGAAAATGGCGTAAGTTTGTATTGCCTTATATTTGTGGTAATAGCATGAAGTATATGTTTTCAACTATATCTAAAAAAAAATGACTTCGGGTGGTTGTTTTCATACCATTATAAATGTTACTGCTACTGCGTTCCTAATTTAACTCCGAGACATCGAAGTCCTCTTTTGCGTTCCTAAATTTGCCACGAAGCTGTCAGTAATACTTCTGCTCTGCGTTCTAGAACTCTCAAGCGATATGATTGAGAGACTCTCCTCCGAGTTTGCAGAGCATGCTTAGGGATTAATTGATAAAGTATGCTCAATATACCTATCGGCTGCAGACAGTGGCGCTTTCGTGCCCAGGTGCAGTAGCATAGCGAAGGGTGGTCAAGGGGGCTATCATTTCCCAGGCGCTACTCGCAAAGGGACGCCAAACTGAGCTTAAGAGATGTTTTTGCCAATTATACTCGGCGCCAATTATACTCGCTGCGTCTCTATGCTTGCCTGAGACTTCTCAAGCCAGGGGGCCTCCAAATTCCAACGGCGGCGAAGACTTCTTTGCGAGGAGCCTCACTGATTCTGCGCCTAGAACCTCTTTATGAAAGCTCTCAAACTCATTGTGCGCCTATTACTTCATCAGCTCTTAATCTGCCGCCCTTTATTTTGATCATGGATGAAATGATAAGATGCGTTAAAAACTACTAATAACACACATTGAAGACGATTCACTGAGGCAAATAAAAACCTTCACTGCAGCAGCATTGAAATATATCATGTCTATATCGGAGGAGAATACTAAATGCATTACTATCAGCCGAAATCCTACACGATATAACCTGTAGCTTGAAGATCATGAAATTCACGTGCTTTGGGGTGGAAATCATGAGCCACAAATACCTAATATCTGAGGTACGGGGAGTAGGAACAAAAGCGGCGCAGATATCTGTAGCACTTATCAACATCATCTGGCGCAACAAATACATGATGCAGAAAAGCAAAGTTAGAATATATAAGGCGTGCATTAGACTTATCCTCACATATGCCGTTGAAACCAGAGCCGACACGTCAACAACCAAGGAGATCATCAGAACAACGGAGATGAGGACACTGCCAGTCATAAAAGGGGTTACACTTTGAGATAAGTTGCGAAGCCGGAACATCAGAATGATCTTGAAATAGAGGTCATCGTAAGGTTGGCAAGGAAAAGGAAAAGACAATGGCGGGACCATGTCGAACAAATTGGAGAAGAACGATTAGCAAAAATTGCAAAAAAAAAAGAATAAAATATCCAACAAAACTCATGGGCATGGAGTTTTCAAACGTTACGTCTAGTCGTAACGTAACTACAATTTTGGGGCCTTGACGAAAACGTGATAAAGGTTCTCCAAAAACTCGAAAATTCTTTTTTTTTGTGCCTTGGAGGGTTAGGGTTAGGCATTTTAAAAATTCGCATAAAACATAGACATATTTTCACACCCTGTTAAACGTAATATAACAAAGCATTCCTACATTTGGCACGGTCTTAGCTTATGTAATTAAAATTAGCCATTGCAAGCACCAAGGAAAATGGTAATTAAAGGAAATTAAAGAATTCCTAGTTGCCTTTATCAACACAGCCGTTCGCGAAATTCATGCATAATTAATACAAACACAGTAAACAATTTTGCTGATACCATCCTAGAATTCATGGAATCATTAAATTACAATATTTATACAATGAGTTAGGTACTCCCACGAGTCTTGCACAATCTCAACCATTACTATCATCGTATTGTGGCATTTCTTAACCATATTTACTTCGTTTGCGTCGCGTCATTTACTTCGGTTTACTCTCTGCTCGTTTACATTTACATTTTCTAATCAAATATTTACCTATAAACCCTTCCTTTTCATTTAGTCCAAGTCTCCTTTAGCATATGAAACTGCTACAGCTACCACGGAGTCTTACTGAATCTACAAAGAAGATGCAATAACGACGGAATATAAGCACAAAAGCAAAGGATATTAAGAACGTAGGCGTAATACGTAATATTCAGTCGATGGTGATACAAAGCATCAGTATCTATAGTATCACCAGCTTGGAAGGGAATCTGTTGCTCGCGGCAAATAACCAAGCAAGTCGGATTTCTGTTGAAAGATGGTTTGGGGAGTGCCGGTTGGGGTGAAAACGCGTAAAAGTGAATCTGTTCTCTGTTTTCTTCTTTTGAGCTTTTGTTATGATAAGAAATAAGAAGCAAGAAGCAAAGGGTGTGCACAATGCTATCTAGAATTTGTTTGCTTAGTTTACATACTAGCATGGATAACATTTGCACATTGTCGGGGCGGTAAGCGAATGGCGGAAACCGAATGGTATGGGAATGTAACCGATGCTAAGTAAACTGCGACAGGGGAGGCGGAGGCGGCGACAAGCTCTGCACGTGTGTTCGAAATCGAGCGGATCGTATGGAGATGAAGACGAAGTTGTACCCGAATCTGAATAGATAGAGTTGAAAGACGATGACTATCGCCTAGAAACTGTGGGTTAAAGTAAATGTTCAAAGATGTTATCAGATGAAATCAAAAGCAGTTTTTTTGGAAATGATATGGTTCAAAGCCTCAATACATGAACATTAATTATATTAATGATAAGATAAGATAATTTATGTTCAGTTAAGTTATGATCACGGGTGTAAGGACACTCGGTATAATTAGCTTACTTCAAGGTCTGTATCCGTCTTGAACCGAAACGAATCAAATAACTTCGGTGCTATCTTACACCATTGTGAGTACGGGGGATGGAAAGCCGGCGAGGAAACATTAGAGCTGATGAAGCGCGCAAGATCTAAAGGATACAGGACCTGGGACCTTTACAAGGCCACAAGACGAGATACCTGTAATATGACAAGGAAATATACGGTTGCACACATACAAGCGAAATCACCTATTCAGACTGCTTCAGTTTCAGTTTCCTTTTCCTTTGCGCTGTCAGAAGGATGTCAGACAGACCGAGAATGAGATTGCACCGCACCAATATGAGGTGGCGGTTAGGGCGGCGTGTTACTACAAGTGGAATATTATCGCAGCTACCGGAAACACGCCTGTGAAACGTTTCAAACTAATATCCTAGCCGTGCCGGTACGAGGAGCAAGGAACGCAACTACTTTGTTTGCGTTTAATAAGCGACTTGTTCTTCTGGAAAGTATGACGTTGGTGTAACAACGAGCGTAACAAGTGCTCAGAGTCATCATTCATGTTGGCGCTTACATGCGGTTTGGCAATAATATAAGAAAATTCTGTTTACCAGGGTTGCTATGTTGCGGTCGGCTCCATGTAATCTATTTTACATTCATTATTTGTTTTAAAACAAAGGTTATCAATTTTTTGGTTTTGTTTATTATTTGGTTTAGTAGTAGGACAGGTTACCGACCACTGAACCAAAAAATTTCTTATTTCAACACAGAAATGGTAAGAAAATGCTATAAGGATAAAGACTTGTTGCTTTATTGAAGAATTTATTTTATGAGGAGTGGACCGACTGCTTGCGAAGGTTTTTTCGTGTAGGAGCGGCGAGTTGTAGTGTAGCCACCAAGTGGGATATAAAGATTGGTGGTGAGGAAAAGGGTAAAATACCGTAATACACTAAAAGTGTACTTTCGACGAGCGGCAAAGGGCGAGAAAGAAAAATATAACTTAGTGGATATAATCTGGCAGATGGAACGGCTACAATGACAGTCGTTGGTTTCAGATTTTTATTGAACTTGGATTTAGATTTTTCATATTTTGACATGAAATTTCCAGTTTTAACGTTTTTATAGATTTTACTGAATTCTATAGATTTGATTAAAACTCTGGATTGTTAAATGATGCATAAATGAGCGTTCGATAGTTGTATTTACTCTAGTCCTGCATACATGGAGATCCTTTAATGATTTTGTTATTTGTAGATGCTTAATTGATTGATAATGATTGCACTTTGTTTAAACGGAACAATAACAAATTCATTATTGTTTTTTGTTCATCTTTGAATTAATATTAATTAGCTTGTTTTTGTTGTTTTGTTGGCTTAATATTAATGGATGGATAGTCATGACTTGCATCAATAATTATTATCAAAGTTGTATATAAATTCGAAAACGATGTTGCTTTCGTTTGTATAAATGTGTTTATTAAATGAGAAATGACTGGGTGTATTACTCCTAAACTGAAGGGTCCAGGAGAAATAGTTAATATATGAAAATATTTGTTTTAGAGCGTTATTTACAAGAGAGTTAGTCCAGATTTTTTGATTTTAATGCTTCTCCAAGAAAATTGTAATTTTTTTTTATTTTTGCCTTTCGATGGTTTTGCGTTTAAAACTCTAAACATCCTCTAAATCAAACTACAAAATATTATATACCACAAGAATTGTCTTTTGTAGCTCTATCTGAAGATATATGATAGTTTTACATTAGAACAATTTTAAAAATTATTAATTTGTATTGAGCGATATGGGACAGAAAGATTTTTTAATTTTTTAATCCAAGCAAAACGGTAACCTTTAAACTAAGGGTTCAGGAGAAATGGTTCATATACTATATGAAAATATTTGCCTTGAAGTGGTCTTTATAATAGTGTTAGGTC
>JARJDU010022277.1:0-13625 GCA_030264695.1 Lissagria laeviuscula | reverse complement strand
TTTTGTTTTCTTTGTATTATCTATGATAGCAATGAAGAGAGAAGAAAAAATGCTTATTTTCTTATGTTTCTAACTTATTTCTTGTTGGAAATAAACTTGCCCGCTACATGTGAGAAGCACCCTGTTTTGTATAGATACATACTCTAATCTCTAATCTTCGATGATCCTTGTTGGTAAAATCCCATGTTCTTCTTTGTTTCAGGAGCGTTGTGGTGTTGTGAATGCAAATGGCAGCAGTCCGATGGAAACCATGCGTGGATTTGAACATATCCTCAATGATATCATGAGGAATCCATCGGAATCAAATGATCTTAAAGGTGGGTTTTAACTCGTATTTAAATAAATAATCCACGATACATATACATATTCATATATTTATTAACAAAAGCGTGTGAAATTATCAAACATGTTCAGGTTTTCGACTCTATTTTGCTTCACTTACAGGTATTGCAAACAGAAATACCGTAAATATACCTTGAATGCTTGCATTGTTTCTTATCATGACTGTTTGCTTAAAAACGAGTTATCACTATCGAACCAAGTTAAACAGCAGCAAAGAACGTCACAAGAGATAATAACATTTTGTTAGCATTTCTCACAATTCTGACCATTTTATATGAAAATGTTCCCATCAGGAGGAGAGAAAAAGAGGGTTAAAAGTAAGCACATGAAAATTGGAAAGTGATAGCTAATGCAGAAGCTCATAGGGAAAATGCATGCCTCGACATTTTTGAAGAGGTCAGCTCAGCGTTAAGCAAATTATATGTTCGCGTTGTCGCACACGAGTGCCTAGCCGAGTCGAAAGTGAAAAATTTAATTGAAGCCACTTGTCTCGATTCTTTCACTCGGTGTCTAAGCCCAGACCACTTAGAACGAACCCTTTACGCTGGAGTCTAGTCCCCGCTGTTCTATATGCTTCTATGGTTTCATAATCGAGCAAGTGTGCTGTTCTCTAATAATGTATGTACGATCACATTGCAGAAGCAGACACCTTTATATACTCACATTTTCCTTCATGTGTATATTACACGTTGTTCAGTTGACTTGTATAACACAAATCAGGGGTGTCCTTAAGCAAAGATATTGTCTTCTCAGCTGTTTTTAGTGTTGGTAGTTAATACAGTACTGATAATTACATAGTTCTTATATAGCGTGAACTATGAGCACGACGCGTTGTCAAGCTGGCTTTTATCAGGCAGAAAACGGAAATTCTAGCAAGGTAGACTAGTCAAAGGGCAACTAAAGCGGAAGCTCCAAGGCTAAGCTCATAGTCATGCATTTTTAAATGGGTTCATTATTCAGATTGGATTTTAATTATGTATTTAGTGTTGGTATGTCTGTCGGCTATCTTGCATTACTTGTTATTCTTACAGAAAAACGAAAAATAAATCTTCAAGACTTTGATATTTTAATAAGAAGTGGCATAACTAAAATTTGTAGATTAACGCACTTTAATCAGACTTTTAATCAATACTTAACTGATTAAAGATAAGAACGTGTTTTTCCTACTTTTAGATATTTTTTCTCTTTTATTTTTTACTGTATTCGAGTCAGGGCAGTAACTATGGTTCAGGCGGATGCCCCAAAAACTTGTTAATAGCCGAAGGAAGCCCAATTTTATCTAATAATCAGGCAATAAACTCCCCAATCGTTATTACGGTCCTGGTTAGAGTAGATAGGCCAGAGTAGGGAACTAGAGATAACAACGTGATTTCATGTGTCTCAGGTTGCGTTTGCTTCATTATCTTGTGATCGTGATCATGAAACGAACACCAGACTTCACTAACTAGAGCAAGTTGGTGAATTGTACATGTGGTTTGTTAGACTAGGACCTTAACTCTTTGAGGGTAACCAATTCTATTCTCTTCCCCTTTGTGGCTATGTGCTCTATCTTGTGTGTAGTTAGAAGTTATCAAAATCTAAACTATCTCGGTTTAAAGCTGTGTTATTTGCAATAACTTAAAACGATGTTAACTTAGGTAAAAATGATCTTGCTGGAACATGTTGTTAGTGTCATAACTACACAAACAAATTTTACGTAGGTGCTAATTGCAAAATTAAGTTTCGTTTCATATTAGCGTCTTGTTGAAAACGAGACATGGCCGACAATATATAAACAAATTGAAAATTTGCATCAATTTATGATGTTTCTAGGCACGTGCGCACTAGCTAAGTGAGTTACGACACAACTCCAAGATTCTCTTCTCTTTTTCCTAGCTCAGCAACGCAGCAAGTCATTATCGCATGGCAGATATATTGATTCCCATTAGAGAAAACAAAACGAAAGACTTAAATGTCTTCTAAATTTAGATTTTTCGTTGTGCAAGCTAGCTTTCGATTAAGTCATTAGACTTTTGATAATTAATCTTATTGGTGTTATAACTTATATAAATTTGTTATATGTGCTGTGAGGTCCCAAACTCCAAAAACATATTCTTCGTTTGTTTGCGTGCGACATCAGTCAGATAGATATATAAAATGTCTGGTAGTATGGTAATGTGATCTGAGAGGCGGTATGGTGTTATGGTTACATTTCATATTAAGTTTTTGTGCGTATACATTGCCAGCAGAAAACAGAAATGCATCATAATTGAAAAAACTAACAGCTATCATCAACCAACAACACGCTACTAGCAATGTGTTACTTCTTTGGTATGCATTTCTAATTTTAAGTAAAACTTGATTTTATTTCATCTAGCATTGAACCAAATGCATATTAAATTATTTATTTTGACACTAAAGTAATTATAATAATATTACAATGATAGTGTTTGCAACATAACTTTTAATCGTATAGATATTCAGATATTCTAAAATGTAATAATAGAAAATTCTAGAAGATTTTTGCCACATTTTCTAATATGTGCGTTGTTGCATGTACAAATAAGTAAACAACACGTTTAATGTACATATTCGAAATCGAAATTAAATCGACGCGATCGACGTTCCATGAAGCAACATGCAACTAATTTATGTATGCTTGATAGTAGTAGTAGGTAGGAATTAATGTTTAATGTTTACATAATTGTTTCCAAATCGTTTACGTGTTGTGGCTTACTTCTACCTGCGTTCTAACTACATACGTGTTCCTGGTAAATGTCAAGAATAAATCTTAAACATAATATTTCTATACGTTTTTCAAAATTCTACAAAAAGCCGGTCCTGAACACTTTCAAAACTTTGTTAATTCTATAAGATTATCAGCAATAATACAGCTATCGTTTCTTCTTTCTATATTTTTGAATTACAAATCCTGGAAGTGTCCCAACAAGCATCCAAACAGACTATATGTTTAAAAGGAAATTAAACGACGGATATGTTACGACGATAAACTGGCTTTACATAATTCAATTAATTAATAAAACATGCATGTGAATAAAATCATATTGATCGAGTGTCATTGTCGGATTGATGTATGTCATTTGGCGGTCATGGTCCTTTGAGCTGAGCTTTCAGCGCAAATATGAAATTTTGCGCGTAGGAAGAGGGTCATCGATTGCCTTGTTCGGCATAATTCAGAATCAGCCTGGCCTCGACCAGCAAACGGCCCGCATTAAATCTAAACGAATGCGAGCGAACAACGTGCAGGAGCAAGAGCAGGAGTAAGCGAGTGTAAAACAGCAGCAGGACCCTCGTTGTTCTGCTCCCTCATTCAGTTGAAACATTGCCCTAGATATCCACATCTCGTTGTGTTGGAATTTTGACAGGGGCACGTCTAACCCTAACTCCAACTCCTGCAACTGGTACTTCAAGAGTAAGAAGACTAAAAATATAAAAAGGGACATGAGGATTGTAGGTTGTTGGGTTTAAGCTGAAATTTTCCTGCTTTCTGTGATTCTGGAACTTGGACTATAGTAGCAATTGGAAATGTGTAGTAGCAGGCCATCGGTGTACGGTGCTGACGCCGCTACGTTGCCAAACCGCGTGTGTCAATTATTCTTACGTCACTTGCGCGAGTCGCGTGTCACATTCACGGCACGGTTTCCACGGCTACGGCGCCGATCGGCGGCGCGGCGCAACGCGACTCGGCGTCGACATTGCTCCGCACTCTTCAATTCGTTTTCGTTAGTTTCTGATTACTGTTCGCGGAGCTCGGGTCGTGCGCGCTTTCCTGCTGTCGATTTACGCGCGCGTGCAACTCTTCGCCTGTGGCAGCTGGCTGCCCAACAAGAGTTCTGCTCTGGTGAGAGTGCGAGTGCGCCTCTGCTCTTGGGGTTTAGATTCGCGCAGCTATGTTTCGGGCGTATGGGACTTCCCCTGTTGATGCAGCGCAACATCGTACCACCGAACCCCCAAATTCTTGGTGTGGGTTTCCCAATTTCAATAAAGGTTTGTTATCATCGTAAGAAAATATTACTAGAAACTAATAAATGGCTTAAGCAAAGTTGCTGTTTTCATGGAAAACAAAAAGTCACGTGGCAGTCATGGGATTAACGATTTATATTAATTTTGACCCATTTGCGCAGAACGTACGCTTGAAATTTCTTCAAATTACGCCGAATCGAAGAATATTTATATATTTAGTTAGTAAATAAGCGCTAGTGGTACAACACACGAATTAACGAATTGCGTCACATGATTAAGCCACACGCGCAGCAACGAATCAATGGCTATGTAGCAGAGTAAACAATAATACACAATCGACACGCTAAAAAAGCAACCGCGTACGCTACTTAGTGTTTGTACATACAAACATATGTACATGTATTTGCTAGCTACTAGTCCTGCTGCTGTTGTAAGCGCGCAACGCGCAAGTACCACATACTTAAGTTAAGTCGGGAATCACGTGCGCTTGGACTATGTGTTGACAATGGCATCGTTGCATTCGCATGCGTAACTACAATTAAAACCTAAACTTAATTCATGTTGCATAAATCAAAGAGAAAAATCGTGCAACGTGTTACTTGTTTCAATGCTAAATATTGAATATAACTGATGATAAATATATTTGATGATTAAAGATTATTTTATTTGTCAACAAATACAAAATTATTGATAAATATAACCAAATTGATAATGTATTATCATTTAGCGAGTTTAGAGTTTTTTCAGTTGACCTCAAACTAAATAAACAAAAAGATTTGCATCACATGACTCTGCAATGTTAAAATGCTACTAATTTTCCTAGAAATCATTTACATACAAAAATTCATTTTTTTAATACGAAAATAAAAATTTATTTTGTAAATTGTAGCTTAACATGGTAGTTGTCAACAAATTGATGTCATCATAGCGCACAATGTTTATTTATCTCACTGGGCCCGTTATTGGTCTCATTATTTGTTAGATTCGCCTGTGCGCATTGACTCTATGAATGAACAAAACGCAAGCAGGCTGTAAACACATAGCTGCACATATTAGATGGATTCAAATTATTGTAAAGTGGCAACTTCCGGTATTTCCATCAGATGAGGTGCACGGCAGGCGTGTAGGGCAACGGCCTGTTCCGGTAGAATGCAGCAAATGGCAGCAGCAAACAGAAAAAAGGCAGGCAACTAAAAGCTGACAGAACTTTTGCAGAAATTTTTATGAAACCGCAGTCAGATCTGCAATTTTTTTCTCTGATGTCAGAAAAAATTCTAGTTGACTTTTTGCTTTTCTGCTTCCGCAGTTGCAGGAATTGCAGTCGTTGGTAGTCGTCAAATCATTCAAATTGTTGCAGGAATTTTATTAAATGTACATAGTACATACTTATTTAAATCAAAGATATGTTGATTGAGTATCATAAATATTACTTTACTGATATCGAACTTATTTTGTGTGTTGTTGGTACATTTCATTTGCTCAATCAGCTAACTCACCGCTGGTCAAACTCAAAACTGAACCAAAAAAAAACGCAAAACAAGTTCATGATGTAACAATTCATAGGTGAGACTTTTGTAACATTTAATACGCACACTTTCGATCTACAATTTAGTATAGTAAGTATATCATATGCTTACACAACCTGGCAAACATTTTAGGAAGCTAATATTACGCAGAAGCATTAATTTAAAAAACAAATATACGAGAAGTTGTTCTTTACGGTTCGATAAATGCAATTGATAAATGCAAAAAAAAAAGATTTCTATTTCAATTCCTAGATATTTTTCATTCATACTGCTTAGTTTGCAAAATTGTATAATTGTCCAAAGTGAATTGAAAGCATGAACGCAGTCAGCAGAATGCAAATTGAAGCCATGCAAAAGTTGCTTTTCATTGCTTCATTTGCAATTGTGTCCACTCGGTTTATACTTGTAGGTGCTTGTAGCAAATTCATGACTTTATTTATTAGGCGCTGATTTCGACGTTAGGAGGCCGTCGTGCGGTGCATGCGCGCTGCGTGACAATTCCTGCGGGTTCTCCGGGATCGATATGGTAGTCCGCGTGTGTCTGCGTAATTCCTGTGAGAGGAAGGCATAGACCAAAGGACACCAAAGGCGGAGAGCATGCAGTTCTAACCAATGTTTAAATGTCATATTTACTAAATAGTAGTACTAAATAGGTTATTTAATAGATTAATTAATATTTAATTTGACATCAAGGAGCGAAAAAAATGTTATAATTGTACTTCACATGTTTTTACCCCATAGATTGTCCAGATGTTGTGTTGATGCACATATGGTTTGAGGGTAGGGGGTGGAATCTCAGTTACCATATGTTCAAGAAAAAGAAAAAAGTTTGGTTGCTGTGTAAAGAGTAAATGTCACGTTTGGATGGTTTTCGTAGAGAGTGATAAACTTAACAAGAGAAACCAAAGTGTAAAATTTAAATTGGAAGCATTCAAATTGTTAACTAATTTGTATTCTTGTTTTGTCTACTATTTTTCGTTTTTGCGGTTGATTTCTGACGATTAACGTTTAGTAGCGTTATGTCAATGATCCGCGCTTTTTACCAGTTTTATTATTTATCGACCTGCCGCCTGCAAACAGTTGCAAAATTGGAGAAGAAAGTTGCGTCGCTATTCTACTCGACTAATTCGTTTTGGTCCAAATTGCGCAACACTAACTCGTACGCTGCTCCAGCTCGTACAAACGAAACTAGATTAAATTGTGATGTGATACACATTGCTACTACATTCGCATATATACACCAACACTTCAAACAGCTGATCAAATCGATACTGACGATGGTTTGTTTTGTTTCGCTTCCAGGTTTCATCAACTGCAACACCAATGCGTATCAAAGTATCTCTCAACTGCATGGTAAGCATCTAGAATGTCTTTAATGACTAAAGTCTAAACGCCCAATTTGACTCTATCCATTAACTACTTACTCTAAAGTCTTCGACCTTTTCAAAGACCTCCTCTAGTTCTCTCCCAAACGTCTTGAAATAGTTTCCAGTTTCGAACTGGGAAGAGAAACGAGGAAAAAGTCGCTCGCTGTGTGGGTCCCCGTCAATACCGTTATACATTTGTGCGCAGTCGTCGGCCGCAATGCCAAACTACCCCAATTTTCGGGGCACGTGTAGTAAAGTGCATCGACCCTAGCGTTAGCACGTGCGAGTCGCTCAAGCCATCTGGTTGGTTTAAAGTCCATGGTGGGGATAAGGGACTCTAAGGGAATAATGAAAACGGCGAATGTTGAAACCGTAAGGATAATGGAAACACCGAATGTGTGCGCGTGGTGGAGATTACCATCGCCGCGGTGTTATCATTGACCGTTTTGTTTGGAATCTCGCGTCGGGTAATAAATGCCGAAACAATAACAAGGGCAGATCCAGCAAATATTTTCAACGTCTGCTTGATATGGCAATAATATTTGAGATGAAAACATCAACAAAAATCTGTTCATATTCCTATCATTCGCTCCTATTTCTTTCTAAAATTATAATTAAAGGATGAATAAAAATTTCGTTTTTACTAGGTAAAGGTGGTCCATATTTCTCTGGTTTAGAAGACCAAGCAAGTCAAGTGCTACTAGAAGAACCAAGTCATTTAGATGGTACTCTAGGAGGTGGGCAGCCATTGAGCTCACCGTCCAGATCATCACCACACTCACAAGGTTCCGAGGGAGGCGAGCGATTCTCTCGTAAAGTATTCGTTGGAGGTTTACCCCCTGACATTGATGAAGATGAGATCACAGCAAGTTTTCGACGTTTTGGGCCTCTCGTTGTTGATTGGCCTCATAAGGCAGAGAGTAAAAGCTACTTCCCTCCAAAGGGTTATGCTTTCTTACTCTTTCAGGTACATATTTTCAAGATGCAATAGGCTGAGCGTTCAGCATATGAAATTGGATATTTTTTTCAGGATGAGACTTCCGTGCAAAGTCTAATCGACGCATGCATAACTGATGAAGATAAACTGTACCTTTGCGTGTCATCACCAACAATCAAAGACAAGCCAGTACAGATCCGACCTTGGCGGCTTTCAGATGCAGATTTTGTGCTTGATGCCTCCATGCCATTAGATCCCAGAAAGACTGTCTTTGTTGGTGGTGTGCCTCGTCCATTAAAAGCAGGTATGCATCTAGACAATTGTATTAAGTTTAGTTTAGTATGACATTTGATTTGGTTTGTTTGTTCGTTCTTAGTGGAATTGGCTATGATTATGGATCGACTATATGGTGGCGTATGCTACGCTGGTATTGACACTGACCCAGAGTTGAAATACCCGAAGGGCGCTGGTCGCGTGGCATTCAGTAACCAGCAGAGTTATATAGCCGCCATTAGTGCGCGTTTCGTCCAACTGCAACATGGCGATATCGACAAACGCGTTGAAGTTAAGCCATATGTCCTTGATGATCAGATGTGTGACGAGTGCCAAGGCCAACGATGTGGAGGCAAGTTTGCGCCTTTCTTCTGCGCTAACGTCACCTGTCTCCAAGTAAGTGACCTAGTCGTATAACAAATACATAACAAGTACGTAACTTTGTTGTATTGCATATTTTGCAGTATTACTGTGAGCACTGTTGGGCGACAATCCATTCTCGTCCTGGAAGAGAATTTCACAAGCCTCTGGTTAAGGAAGGGGCAGATAGACCAAGAGCAGTTCCCTTTCGCTGGTGTTAACGTAGGGGCTCTTAGCGCGGCGGCCGCAATCCTTTTTAGCTTATTACCATCGGTCGCCGTCCGAGTTTCTACCTAGGCGTAATTATATTATTATCTAGTAGCAATTAAACAAACATATATGACGAAAATGGAAAGAATGACGGTGGCTATTGATGATATGTTAAGCATGAGTTAACCAGAGTTTCTGAAACAGGACAAACAAAAGAGGAGAAATTGCGCTGCGCTGATGGTAGCGGTAGAAGGCATACAAACACACACCACTCGAACGCACCGGCCATATTAAGTTGGACGCGTGAACTGTCTCCAATCTGCTCGCAGGGAATCGATTGTGTTGTCGAATCGTAACGCGTCAGCCCTTTTTTCATTCGGCCATGTCTGATGCGATCATCTGATGCAGACAAACTGTGTATATTTTCCAGTGCAAGCGCAAGGATTGTTCTAGTCTTAATTTAGCCACTGATTACCTAGTTAGAGTAACCTAGTCAGGGAGGGGTCGTCAGGGCTGACGATTTGCGATTGTCTGTATCGGTTCGAGCTGCGTGCAGACCGGAAGCTATTCAGGGTATTGTATATACTAGTCTAATCTGCGAGAGAGCTACTAGCTAGCTAGCAAGCTAAACGGGGTGCCCCGAAAGATATCCGGTATGGACCTTTCGCCTCGTTGTTAGCCCCTACTATAATATACACATATATATTTCCGAGTACCTGACCGGCCCGGCCAGCCCCAAAAAACCGCTTCCCATAAACTCTCCACCAAATCCTCCCGACACCCTTTTATCACCCAAAACTGTCCTTAACCTTCAACTTCAGCTTATGTGTACCGCACGTATTTCTCATTCTCTTCTAGCTGACTTTATTTTCCATGTGTGATAATATAGTCGTCATTTATATTAATTAATGTAACTTAGAGACGTTTGAAAATGAAGATGTTATGCGAAAAACGGAATTTGCGAATGATGCATCATCCGGTGCATATGAAGAAGACTTTTCTTTATGATGATGATGATGATAGTCGTAGCGAAATGGCAAAACTTAAGTATGCAAGCCGCAAACAAAATAAAATATGCAAACTGCACGGATATAATGTATATGGTATACATAATATATATACAAAATGATAGTATCGGCTATTCTAAGACTTTGTATTTTTTAAATTTGAATTTTTATACTAAACTGTTGATTAGGCAAATTTTTCGATATGTGCAATAAACAAGCAAACATGTATGACGCCAACGATTGCGGTAACGTGCGGCTGGCGTCGTGTAGAATTTTTTATCTTAATTGTATTATAATTCTGATGATGATAACCTGGTGTGATGAACTGGATATCGATCTGGACCAGGCGTGTGGACGGAGATGCGTTCTGTCGTTAAAGAATGCAACACGGTGCGAAACTCTTCAATGAATGAAGTTTGATGATGATTTCGGCGCGACGGTAATTACAATGTTACAACATATAAGCGCGAGGTTTCGCACCACAAGAACCATCTAATTAGAGAAGAAAAAAAAAACATAATGGTACAAAATAAATAATTATTGCTATGGTTTGTAAAATTTTACACTCCTTTTTCTACTGTATGTAATTTGTAATTTGCTCGCCCGTGCGGGGTGCGCGTACGGTAGTTAAACTGAATATATAAAAACAAAAAATAACAAAATATTAGGTAGACGTGATTGTATAAGGACACCGCTCGCGCTTTCTTTATTCGACTAAACTATTGTCGATTCTCTAATAACGGTTGAGGTTCTTCATTACGCCGTGCAGTCCAAATGTTTGAAGATAAAAATTCTGAAATGCGTATGTACAAAAAGCGAGGGTGTCAATCGAATACTTACACATTAGGAAACGCATGCGTGTTATGTTCAGAATTAGCGTGTAAATCGTTGTAGCTATTCTGTTGATTGATTTACGAAATAATTTAAATTTTGACGTTTGTTGTTGAAGGAATCTTATATCTTGATGACTGGAATAGATAGATATTGATTGTCTGAACTAGTTAGTTAGTTAATTAGTTAGTATGATTCGGAAAACTAGTATCGTTTTCGAATAAAACAAAATGAAAAGAAAACGTCGATTGTGATGAAGAATCCAGCCAGCAAGAGCCGGTGTCTGAGTATAAAATATAAATAGAGAAATGTGTGGCGGAGAGTTGGCACTCTTGATGCCTCTGTATCATATTCTGTAGATTTGTCATTTTTAAACTAAAAGAACTTTTTATCCGTTTTTTAATACTTAGAAGTGTGCACAGTCAGATGATTGAAAGATGAGATCGATGATGATGATAATGACGCGATAACGTTTTGTTTCCGATTCACGTTATTACTATATTATTATTATAATAATAATTATAATATATTCTTATTATACAACTTTGAAAGTAAATTAATAACATTAAACATAAATAATGCGAAGAAGCAAGCAAGAAATGAAGGTAAAACTGCATGCACGCATAGAGGAGCTGAAAGTAAGAAATCCTCAGCAGACGTTATTGCCCGTTGAGTATTGTTTTATTTCATATTAAAAATAAGCTAAATAAGCTATGTATTTATTGGAAAAATTAGGAAGACAAGAAATCATGCAAACAAAAAAAAATGATGAGACGATTCAAGTTGTATATTTTTTACTTTTTATAAACTACTTTTCGAAACTATATAAGCTTTTAGTTTTGTAATATGTTTATATTTATATGTGGAATTTTTCGGATGGGGTGCTTCTACCTCATCGCGTAGTTACCATTAGTGCAATATCGGACGAATTGCGTCCGAATTTTAGATATATAGTCAATTGTTTCATATGATACCTTATTTGTTGTTGAACCCTTCGCGCTGACTGGCACTATACTATTGTATCTAAATTAAAAATGAGAAAAGAAAAATTACG
Organism: Lissagria laeviuscula; assembly: GCA_030264695.1. Taxonomy (NCBI): domain Eukaryota; kingdom Metazoa; phylum Arthropoda; class Insecta; order Coleoptera; family Staphylinidae; genus Lissagria; species Lissagria laeviuscula. The sequence goes on along the minus strand of JARJDU010022277.1, from coordinate 1,755 downwards.
CTATAAGCAAAATACACAAAAAAATAAATAATATACTAATAATTTAATAGGAAGTGCCCGCAACAATTTGGGTATTTTCACTAGCACCAAAGTAGATTTATGGATGACCTGAAAAATAAATCTACCACGTATAATATGATCTTACTCAAATTTTATACATATTTTTTAGATAATCTATGAACTAATTATATTTCTGAAACTATATCAATTCAATGCTTTAAAAAAGAAAATGAGATATGTATGCGAAATGCAGCGGCATGTAAAACATTATTATATTGACTTGTACCGAACAACAAAAAAAAAAAGATCGTAACATTGAGCAATTTCGTGTGATCCAAGTGTAGTACATATAATACTATCATGTATTGTGTCTAAGAATAGTTGTTGTTAAACAATAATTTTCCTTTAGCTTCGTATATTATGTTGTTGATGCGTGCGTCGATGATGATGAAGTTAATCGACGTTAGATAATGAATTGATTTAAATATAATCAAAATTTAGGTGAATATCCGATTTGCAATATAAGTGAGATTTCAATCGATGCAAACCGATTTGTGTTATGTTTTTATGATATTAGACGATTGATTGATTGAGCGCGTATATAGTTCCAGAGATATATATCATCAATCCTGATTGTGGCTTATTTTATAGGTCATCTACTATTTTATATTTCAATTGTATGTATTTTTAGAAAATGTTTGTAACTATATATTATTGTTTTTATATGGTTTTTTATTTGTATACTTTTATATGTTTGTTAGTTAACTGGTTTTTATTTGTAAACATATTAAAAACAACACACATTGTATGTAATTTACTATTTCGTTTCTCATGAAGACGATTATGATAAAAGGGAAGTTCTTTTTTATGGAATATTTTGTTAGATATCAGACTTTTTATGTTTTATATAAATATTAATTATGAAAATGTCAATTTTTGTGTTTACTTGATAAACTGCTGTTATACTTCAATGTCTTTTGTCAATTTCCTAAATTATTTGTTCCTATAATTGCGTGCTTGAGAAACGTTGATCGCACAGTTAAGAATTTTTACGCCCCAGGAAAAACGCAAGAAGAGGAAGGCTGGACGGGGTGGAGTTCGACTTAAAAGAAATGAGTATAAGAAGATAAGCAATGAGTAGAGCAAAATTGTGTTTGAGGTCAAAAGCAACCAGCGAATATAGCGTCACGGACAAAAAGTCTGCGCAAACACTAGCCATAACTAACAAGGTAAAACTCATTTGGATACTGTAACAAAAAAACGAGCTTGGTATAAAGGGAGCAACTGGGATCTTTACAAACTGAACTTAATCTTAAGTCCAATACGTCGCACATGCTTACCACAGAAAGAAACTCCACACTCTTGTGTTATTGGGTAGCGTTTGAAAGACAGACAATGAAACACAACTATGGGCACGCAAAATTTGACACGGCAGACCTATTGGCATTCATCCTGATGGTGAAGCTGGATTGGAGGATGCCGAAAATTTACTGAAAGCAAGAGACTGGAAAGGGGTAGAGACAAATGGAAGAAACGACTGGAGGAGGCCTAGGGGCGCGCTAAGCTAGATTTGCGCTGGGATGAGATCAAGCATCTTCTTGATTTGCTGTGGCTTCAGGCGCCTTCTGGAATCTGCAAAGAGGCGAATGCCGGAATTTTTTTTTCAGTCTGGCATGATCACGCTGGGGTGTGGGACACACCTTGCACCACCGGCAAGGTGCACCCCTGGAGAGGTCAATGCCCAAATTGGACAGC
>JARJDU010022273.1:0-10194 GCA_030264695.1 Lissagria laeviuscula | reverse complement strand
TTATATGATCAAGTTAGTTGAAAACACGGAACATTTAAACTGTTCACAACCATTATTAGAATCTTTTATTCGATGTGTTGGAAAAAAACAGGTTTTTAGAAATGTTAGTTCTATAACTGGACGCGTGACATGTTGAAAAACAATTATCAAACTACGCATGCGCAACGATTCCAGAACAGGCAGTTTAAGCATGTTGGAACGAACCTATTTATAATTCATTGTTATATTAGATAACCCAGCAAATTACCACAGTAAGTACGATCAATAATCAGATGAATATAGATAATGATAAGATATTGTCGTTGTAAAATTACGAAAGATGGCCGAACATCGGTCACTCCTCTTTGCAGTCTTCACAAAATAACAAAGAGTTTCTGTTACACTGACATTAGTATTAGAGCAAAGTGGTTTCGGTTTAAGACAAGTTGGCACCCGGGGCGGCAATTCTTCTCGGCACTTTACTCCATTTTGCCGATTGGTCAAAGACATATAATATAACTACCTTACCTGTTGCGCTTTGCTGCGTTTTCAAACTAAATGAAGTACACATACATTTCACCTCTAGTCAACCCCCACCACCGTTGATGCTAAGTGTGTTTTACCTGCTCTACATGCGTTTAAGTAAACCCCTACCTCCATTCTAGGTATGTTGTACTCCCTCTATACATTTTCTTTGCAAAAATATACACCCCAAAACCTAATAACGCAGATTAAATATACTTGTATAGTTAATTTGTGCTAATACTATGATAAAGCCATTTGGCCTAGCCTGATATTTTTCGTTCCACACAAACACAGATTACCTATCTACAGATAGACAACCCTATAGCTTTGTTTGTTCGTGCAGTTTTTGCGCCAACTAGATGGAGCTGTGGTTGGTGATTCAAGTAATTTTAGTATGGTTCTTGACCATCGGAGCTTAATTTAGCATTCGATGAATCGTTTTAGATGGCAGAATAATCGCGTGCCGATATCGTTGAGCTGCAGCACATTCAGTCAACTGGATGGGAAAGTTTGCTTTGTTTTACATTGTGCTGTTGCGTGCTTTGAACAACATGAATGATAGAGAGCACCCATGGGATGTGAGAGAAGCGTAAGCGTTTGTTTGCAGCTGCCAAGATTATTTCGGCAAGAGCATTCATGGTATTTTAATATTTTAATTTAGTATAGTCATCAAGAATGAGAAGTATTTTCACACCAGCGGACAGCTGGTCATTCCATGCCATGGAACCCATAGTCACGGATTTGTATAAAATTTTTATTCTGGGTATCTATCGTTGTTTTAATTAAGAATTCAAAATATTTATTTCGAATGTCCAATAGGTTCCAAGAAAATAATGAATAAGTTCGCCAGAAACCGATGGCATCGAGTGCGAGTGATTGTGACACTTGCTAGTAAAAAAATCATAGCTTTAGAAATACTGATAGGATATCAACTGCTTTATTGTTAAAACATTCACAAATACATATAGATTACATCTTATGTATATTTGCCCTTCAATCATGGAAAACTTCTCTGCTATAATCACTTAAAGTTGAACTTTTGATTATTTTTTTCAAAAAACTGCAGGTATCAATCTGATTTCTTTTGCAAAACGATTCACTATATATATGTACTAATGTAGTAGGATGGAGTGTATGTAGTTGGCACAGTCGAATTTTGCATAATTTTATTTGTAATTTAATTTCCTCACTAAATATGACATTTTTAAAAGTTTATTAATAATTATTTAAAAAAAAGTGTATAACTTTTGCACCGCATTTGCATATGAATGCACAATGAGTCCCTTTGCTAGCAGGTGCAGCTGGGCCGAAAACAGGAGCTGCGCGAACGAGCCCGTATTAAACGAGTGAATGGCTGAGTCAGTTGCTTTAGTTAGGTGTTACTCCGGTGTCTTTTCAAAGCGAAATCATAATCTTTCGCCTTAATTACTACTAGTTGGTTCCGGTTGCGACGCTCATGCTAATGAGTATGTTTGCATAGCTCCATGTCCATGAGGGTGCATGAAGTCGCTATGGTGCGAGTTTTACAATAGAGAGCTTTCGCAGTCTGGGTTGCCCGTTTTGAGCAACATAAACGATAGACAGCACTGATGGAGAGAGAGAAAAGAAAAGTTAGCAAGCCAAACGGTTGGTTAACCGATCACCCACATTATTAGAAAACATTTAAAAAAATGAAGAAACTTGTTTAAGCCATTTTTAGGTTATAGCGTGAATAGATGAAATAGAGATTTCATTATATATATATTAGAGTTGCACCAGTAATGCTGGTATGAAACCTTTTTAGCGCTCTTTTACTGTAAGAATTTTTTTCAAAATTATCTCTTGAGCACTGTTTGGTGCTCCTTTAAGATTGACGCCTGGGGCATGATAGTCACCCTTCATCTTCATTCAGTATTCAAACACATAACATGGTATAATGCATCAAGTACACAACGTTAAAAACACGAGAAAATTGATATGTTTACTTTTTACTTTAGGCCACTTCTCTGGATTTAGAGGGACTACCCTGAACTCCATCTTAAGTAGTATTTAATGATTTTTTACTATTTATTTTAAAGCTTATTGAAATTTATAAAACAGGAGAAGAATTAAAAAAGGTATCGTTTTGTTCTTGATATTCTACATTTTATCTTATAGAAACTACAAAAATAATGAGTTTTTTATTAAGTTACATTTGGGTTCTGAGGAAGAATTTGTTTAAAAGGCATAGGTGTTTGAATGTTATAAAAAAAAATAGCCATTCTATTCCCATTATACAGAAATTAACCGACAAGTACATGAGTACGCTACGGAGAGCTACAAAAATGGCAAAAATGGCTTCGTTTATTTCAAGTGTAGCTCAAGGAAGTATTTATTAACATTTTATCTTCAAAATGTAATCAAATTTTGTACAATTATCTAACATTAGAATATAAAATTATTAAAAACCATTTTTTTTCAAAACTATATATGGCAGGTCCATTTTTTCAGTGTAATTTTCTTAAGATTCTCAATTAATTTCACAATTTATTGTTTATCCATCCATGTACAATCTTTAACAATTTGACTTTTGAAGAAATTTACTATTCGGCTTGATCAAAGAAAAACGTCAATCTTATTATTTCGCAGGTTATAGAAAGTCAAGCTTCGGCAGTGGAGAATGTTCTAAAGCCCGTTGAGCTCGGTGTTTAAATACAACGCGCAGTGCGCCTTTTTTTGCTACTGTGCTTTGCCAATAAATTTAGCCAGATATATGAACTTTTTCAAATTAGATTGCAACATTCCGCGTCAATTCTCTACAAATATATATGCCATTATTCCAGTGGTTCTCATTTAGCTTACATTTTTCTAGGTTCGTTTGGTTGATCTATGGCAGTGTTTCTTAACCGTTTTGAAAGAATCGCCTCACAGTAACATTATCCAGCACCCTATCGCCTGACACGACAAAGTAAAATACTTATTTGTTGACTTTTTTTGCTCACTGGTATTCAACACTGCGTAGACTTGGTCATTTGGTTTATATAGTAGGTTTTTTTTTACTCATCGGATACCTTTGGATTGTGACAACATTTATTGATTTGATTGTATGTAATGAATTTCCTAATAAAAAAATATTTCTAACCTCCTAAAAATTTAAAAATTTAAAATTAAATTAAAAACGCTCTCTTAGCCCATCAAAACGCCCCTGTTTTAATGCGGCAAATGCGGATACACGCATGGGCGATCTTAGGCCATGATCTAGGGCGCCAAACTATATAGAGCCGTAGATTTTTATAGTAAGCATTTAAAATTGTTTACAAAAATACGGAATGCTAAAGCAAATTAATTTTTGGCTCAGGACGCACTTTTATACAACGCATTTGCATATAAATTTGGCTCTGGAACATGACACAGTAATTCGAATCTGTGACCCATCCGTAAACTAATAACTTATTATCTCTTTCGGTAAAGAATTTAAATCTTTTATTTATTATTGTGAAACTACATGTGAAAACATACCAATGAAGGTAAATTCAGAGACAATTTAGGATAGTATAAGTATTCAAAATTGTTGCTCAGGCACATTCAGTACATCAGGCAAACTAATACAAATTAATTTATATATGTATTTTTTCAAAAACTTAAAATTTTATTAACACTCAACACTTAAAATGCAAACAATCATATGCAATTGATAGTTAAGTTTTAACGATTTATTTTACTTTGTTCTCCATCCGGATATAAATGGTTGTTTTATATCTCTATTGATGACTATACCTAAGTGGATGGTAATAGAAAATAAAATAAATTTATAAAATAAAAGTTTATATTTACACATAAAATAACTCATAATATATAATTCATAAGCATAAGATATGATAACCATATTCATAATTCACATATAAACAAATCTTGGAAATAATATTTACATACATTACTCGTACTTTACGCATAATTTTATATTTCTTAATAAAATTATAATGTTATAGGTTATTATTGCTTAGTTTTATATATGGTAGCTGTAATACAATTCAAAAATAATATTATTTAATATTTCTTTAAAAAAATTCATTAATACGTATCTGCAAATTAACCGGTTTTTACTATTTATTAATTATATGTCCTAAAGTTAGACATTTTAAATGGTAACATTAGTATTTACTATTATTGCTATAAGTTTTGTTCCGAAATGAAAATAATTTTTTTAAAGTTTTTAATTTGGTAATAACCCGCATTGGAACTTTGTTTGTTGTTTTAACATGCATTCAACTTAATTATTAACGTAGAATATTAGTTAACTGGCTAATAATACAATACTTAAGTCGATGGCTTAGAAACAAAAATACAGAAATTATAGAGAATGAATCAAACAACTGTAAATTTATAAGGAAACGTTATATTATATTGTTGGTAAAACAGAATTCTTCACTTATGTAAATTGATTATGCTTAACAATTATTAATAATAAATAAAAGAAAATAATTCTAATTCTGGCCAAAGAAACAGGAATTTTATCTTTTGCTGTAGCATAATTTTTATTAAATATTTTCATCTATTATTTGAAAGTTTCACACAAAAATTCATTTACTTGCCATATTTTGATGCAATACTATACAACGAATTCAATAATTGAATTGCTCTACTATCTTGGTCATCTTCCTTAATCTTAGGATCGACTAATCTACCTATAGACGAATTATTCACTCTCCCCCTATTCTGATACCGCCCGGATCTTTTACTTTCCTGCTGCAATGAATTATGCAAGCTCTCTGAGTTGGCAACCTGTAGAAACTCGTTCTCCTGCTGTCGCTGATGTCGTTGCCCTTGCTCATGCGCTGCATTATCTTCAGCTTGATGAGCCAAATTGATAATATCTCGCACCGCATGTGTCTTTGCATCAGTTTTATTTCCACATTCGCTAACCAGCAACAGAATAAGACGCTTAGTGAGCGGATTCTTCTCAATCTCCTTCATTTTACTGAGGAATTCATCCTGAGTGGTGTTGAGCTTTCTGAGGATACGTTGCAACCTTCCATTCTCATCGTACGCCGATGAGTTCATGAAATCAATGAGCAAGCCATGAACCGATGTAGAATTCAAATCGAATTTCGGCAATGATCTTAACTCGTAATCTATGTAGCTCTCAGTGTTGTACTCAGTAAGGTCTACGGGTTGGTGAATAGTGTCATCATGGTTTTCCACAGTCGCATGCGTAGAGTCATCATCAAATTCTTCAGCTTCTTCTGTCGAAGTTGAAATAAGAGGTTCGGTTGCATCAAAATTCTGATTAATCTGCAAAGGGTTAACGTACAGAGTGCTCTGCCACAGCTTAGTAACGTCAGGACTAGATGTCCAGTGATTATTAGGCAACCCAGATTGCTTCAGTGATTTGTCCACTCGATTCGAATTGATTTCATTAAAGCCAGGTATGAAACTCTGACTATCTGCACTTTGCAGATTCTCATCGTTTTGATCAATGTGGTTAGATTTATAATCAGTAGTAGTGCTGGTATTGTAAGCAAGGATGTAGCCCCAAGTGGGATTTGGCGGTGCTAAGGTAGGTAACCTAGGATTCTCAGGTTTAATGTCCGCATCCGAGAAGTTAAGCAACTCGTCTTCGTCATTATTCAGAGAATCCGATGATAATGAATTCAACGGCGGAGGTTCTGTAGGTCTAATACCATGCAGAACTTGTTTGAATTTATCAGGATCATCTAGGTACGAAGACAATGCTTGCGTAAACACTTTTGCTAACTGCCGCACCCTGGGACTTTGCACCGCGTTGTTAGAATGCTCCCGTTGAAGGTCGTCTTGTTCTTGGTCTTCGGCATCTGCTTCCTCAGTCATTTCTTTTTGAGCCATGATCATAAATAACTCCTTATATTTGTTGACGGTATCTTGACTGAGCAAAGATGATATTAAGGTATTATCTTGAGGATCGTTTTGTACTACTTCTACGGGAACTGCTGGTGCTGGAGGATTTGCTGTTGCAGTGGTATTAGATTCTTCAACCAGGGAATCTAAAGCGTTGGCAAAGTACACTGCCAGCGTGTGTAGGGTCTGTGGACCAACTGATGGTGGAACCACAAGACCTGGTCGTTTATCACTATCAAGAACGTCTTGGTTGCTATTTCCATTACTGATTGGTTGATTATCAATGGACCTAAAGTTCTCATTTTTTCCAAAGCGCACGTTAGCGATTTCTTGGAGTGTCTGCAACATATTTCCGACATTTTCAGGCAAATCTTTTTTTGCTTCCGGTCGGAATGGGCTTCCTGGGGTACTACCAACATACTTTTTGCCATTGTATATAGAAGGCAATGTTGGTGGGACATTGGTGAATGGACTTGCAGATGAAATTTGGTAGTTGGGGATATTGGTAGTGTCATAGTAGTTATCAATTGTAGTTCTGGTTTTAGGTGTCGTGCTACTAGGAAGCTCAAATGGTTTAGGTTTGGGTACTCCTGTGGGTTTCACAAAACCAAAAGTGTTACTAATATAAGTAAAAGTTGTTGTTTCTGGGCGTGATGTTGTAGTCGTGACTGGGCGACCCGTGGTAGGAATATACGTGTTTTTGGATCCGGTTATAGATCCGGCGTTGAAATTACTTGTGGCGTATTCCCCAGGTCTGAAAGTACTTTTCGTCACATAGAAGCCATTTGCTGGCCGGTTGGTAGCAGAAGGAATTTCATTATCCGTGGATAGCTCTAACTTGGGAACTTCTAAGTCCCCAAAATCTAAGCGAACCTTTGGCTTGATGGGTTTCTGGGTAAATTGTTTGCTAACAGGTTTTGCTGGACCATCGCTAGAAAGATTTAACTTTATAACACCCTTGTTTGTTGTTTTCGGTTTGGTTTGATGGTTGGTAGTATTGATTGAAGCCGATTGAGTTTTGAAGGCTACAGAGCCTTGTACACTGTTTAGCCCTATAGAGAACGAAGTTTTTGGTTTAGGTTTCCGGGGAGTGGTAGATTTTCCATTGGCTACGCTGGGAGGACTTGTAAAAGTCTCCACATTTGAATAAGTCTTAGGTACTGGATTTGGTGCCTTATTGGCAAATGTGTTTGCCAGACGGATACGTTCACCATAAGTTGACATATATTTCTTGGTTGAGGTGCTAGTCGGCAATGGTGTGATGTAGTTAAGTTTCTTTATGCTAGGAACAGTTGGAGAGTATTTAAATGTTGTTTTTTCGGTAGTATAGCTTCCAATCTTCGGCGTAGACACTACAAATGGTTTGCCGTTATTCAAGGTGTTGGCGTTGTTTGGTTTATTGGTGTAGTAAGTTTTCGGGTCTTGAATGTCACTGTATGTTTCTCTGTGGTTGGGGTATGGGTTCGTGGTAACTCTCTTGTTGTAGTCCTGAATAAAAGATCCGCTCTCTTGGGGAATCTGCATTTCTTCCACACTTCCGGAATTGTCAACAGCGAAGACATGACGTTGGCGACCTTGACGATTGTCCCCAGTGATCACATCCACTTTTCTGCTCATTTTATTTTCGCTGGTTTGCCGATTTGCATTGTAGTTATTCCCGTAGTAGTTGTTATTGTTATTATGGCGATTATTGTTGTTGTTATTGTTATGATTTAGATGATTGTTGTTATTATTAGATCGCGGTGGAGTTTCTTGCTGATTCCTATTATTTAAATGCACTTGTTGAGGACGATTGTGTCTTCCATGCTGATGCTGCTGATTATTATCGTTGTTATAACTATTTGGTCTTTCGTTACTTTTGTCTTGGGATTCAAAGCTACCAGCATTATTGCCATAAACTCGTCTGGATGCTTTTCTTCGAATGATGGATTCTCTTAGTTGTTCGGCACTCTCCTCATACAAATTTGGGGAATTTGTGCAATTGACCTTAAACCACCAATCGCATATCAAATCCGCTTGTTGGAAAATAGTACCATTAGGACATAGGAAAGAGACTTTGGTTCCTTCGTTGCAAATATGAAATACCTGCAAAGACAAACCATATAGTAATACAGTAATTATAAAACCATGCGATGCTTGCAACCACACAAAAACATCAAACGCAACAATTTTAGAAAAGATTTTAGGATGGGAAAAGAAAAGGCGGTTGCAAAACAACGCAAGACACAGTAATTGTCTATTGTGTGTCAGTTTGGATGTTTTCTCGGCTCGTCGTCGTCGATTTGGTTATATAATGTCATAATGAAAACGCGTAAAAGAAAAAGTTACCGCCCGTCGGTTGCCACAATACTATGCAGTTACCGGTGTTACTTATACGCGGACGACGACTTAATGAAGCGGCATTTATGAAACACTTGGAATATACAGCGCGTGTTTGCTGGTTCTGTTTGTTACAATTTGAAGTAGATTCATTTATAAATTTATTTGAAACAATCGTTTGAACCGCTTCTGGAGATGAAATGCAAGAGTGTGTGGGGAATGTAGGGCAACGGATGAATTATGTTACGTACTTGACAATCTGTTTCCAGGTCTGCGTAATAGCCGCTTTCCACTTCTTTGCAGCTGAAGCTGGTGCGTGGTATTCGCGAAAATACCGGGAAGTCAATTCCAGGTCGACCTTGAACTCCTAAAACACGAAAAATTGTTTTCATTTATGTCTTTAATTAATGCAGATTTTAATGATTGAATTACCTTGATAGTAAACAAAATACTCTCTTGCCGATATTTTGTGTGACGTGTCGTTTACGTTTCCAATGGCATCGTCGACTTCAGAACAGTTGACGAGCTAAAATATTTATTATAGAATACATAGTTGTTGTTGATTCTTTTGTTCTTTTTATTATTTTAATATCTTTTAAAACTTACCATTGGCCTTCTGCAATAAATTGCATAAAATAGTATGGCTATTCCTGCAACAAACAAATTAAAAATTTAAGTTACAAGCAGTAAGTTAGAACACTTATGAATTGTGAATGCAAAGCTATCGAGATATAAACAATTTTAGGTTTTATATTAGAATAGTTTTGTAATTTGTATTTGATATGAATTTATTAATATAAGAGTTTTAAAATAAATTTTATAAAATTGGTGTTATTGTTCCAAAAGAGCAAACAACATGCAAAAAAGTAAATACTACTTCAATTTTATTTTAGATTTGTGGTGAGTTGCCTGGAAATTGATAATAAACTTTATTACACTAAAGCAAAATAGAAAATGATAGGTTGCATTGTAGATACTGCAGCAGTCAGCTTGTTTAGCGCCATTTGCATGTAGCCATATTAGTGGTGTTTTATCTTTTGCAAGCATTTGGTGTAATTTTGAAGACTTGGAGACATTTCAGCTATTTAGATTTGTAATACAATCACCTCCTAATTCTGCAAATGTCACCAGTCTTACATGACCTCGTCTGTTTACACTAACTCTATCAAGGGTATTAGCACAAAGCCATACATTGTACGTAAGAAAACGATACAAATGATACCAATTTTTTCTTGTTATATTTATGTGTAATTACGTTTAAGTGCTGATTTGATAGGTAAATGTGCAAAACCTAATTAGTAGACCGCGCTTAGATCTACCAGTAGGACCCAACCTTTTGTCTATATTTGGTTTCGTTTCAAAGCATCAAAGCTATAATGATTTTCACTTCATAAAAAGTTCAATTTTCATCAATTTCAGACCATCACTCTTGCATCAACCACACGATAACAACAGCAAACAAAAATCATTTGCTTAAAAAAAGTTGAGTTGGAATAAATTTCATTCGTCATGATGTTTATTTCAACTCGGCTCGACTCA
>JARJDU010022255.1:0-17964 GCA_030264695.1 Lissagria laeviuscula | reverse complement strand
GTCATTAACCATTGATTTTGTTATTATTATTTTTGTTTCAAAAGTAGTTTCATACATTCATCGAATAATAATAATAAACTGTATACAATAATGATAACACATGGATAATGTGAAAATGCAATGAGGAGAGGACAAATTCAGGCAGCCTGTTGAAATATGAAATGTTGTTTAATATATGTCTGTGTTTTGTGTCCGCGGCGTAATAAAATCAAAATTTATTCGACTGCAATGAGCTTTTCGGTCGCTTTCGGCCCATTTTATCGACTAAATGAAATTGCATGCCACGGATACGTGTTAATACTATACGCATATGTAATCAAAACTAGTAAATATGAACGTGCATGAAATATAGAAGAATATACAGCTACTAACGATTCACAACCAAACAAAGATTAATCATTATTTATATAATTCATAATTTTTATGTACTAGGTAATTTAAATAATTCTTTTTTTTTTGGTTAAATTTATGTATAATATAATGATTTATGTATTATATATTGATTTATGTATAAACGGAGTTTTGTAATGTACACACTACACATTGAGTGCATTTTGTACGCGGATATAAGTTTCTAGGTAATTATAACCAATGCAAACAAATCATTCATCGATTTCAATCGAAATACAACTGTGACTGCGGTTGCGACTGCACTCATTGTTACAATGCACATATAATACACACTTTTATTGCCAGAATAAAAGCATTTATAGATGTCTTTAGCTTCTCAGGAAGATAGTCAATCAAAGTGATAGGTAGCATATAGCGACGCCATTGATCCCAACATTTCTTGTTAGTTTAAACAATAGACGATTTATTTAAGCATTGCGGAAATATTTTTATGCGTAAGAAAGTGAAAGTGCGACGATTCACATTTTTATGATTTTATGTCACCAAATTACAAAGGTATTAGCATACAAAACGCACGAGAAATTGCGAAAGTGACTTAAGTAGGTGTGTTTAACATAAGTCGATGCAAACAAACATTCTTTATATCTTTGTAATAATATCCTTGAAAATTAATGATAATTTTAAAGCTCTGCTTAAATAAATTTATTTTAAATGTTTAAATTGTCATGTTATAGTTCATAAAATCGCCGCAATAAGAATATTTATGACTGCTTTGAGGCGTGTTTATAGTTCACACTTCGGATTCTTGTTATTTCTTGTTTGACATGCAAGTTTTTTGTATTTCGAAGGATACGTAAACTATAAATTTGTTAGCTTGTTGCTTTAACATCATGTTTAAAATCCAAGTCCATTAAAGAGTGGCGTGTCAGGTAATTATAATAAATAGATTATAATAAAACGTTACACACTTATAGCATAACAAAAGCATCACATGACCACATACGACATAACTAGTATTAGCACTTTTAATTACAGGTTTAGTCGCCAATAATAATATTTATTAATTAATTAAATTGTTTAAAAAAATGTGTTAGGTAGTTGATACTACCGCAATCTTTGGAGTGTTTAACGCAATGCATGGTTTGTTGATACATTTATTGCAATTACTGTAATTTTTCCTAAGATCAGATGAAAAGTGCCTTCTTTGCACACCCATTTACGTGCGCAAAGCATGCGCAGACGCGGGAAATATTAACCCAGGTTGTCTGGTTACCCGTATATGTAGACCAGCTCGCGATACTCATGGCCACCTACGATATCAGTGCATGTGTTCTCGCATTAACAGCTGTTTTCGAGACGCGTGAGTTTTGATTGTGATAGTTTAATACAAATAAATTCAATTTTTACTAGTGATAGCTCGATTAGAGGAAAAGTAACGTGTGCAAGTAGTGCAGAACGCCGTATTACAGTGCTCCTTTTGGTTAATATGCAACAATCGCTTTGGAATACGGCACTTCCAGCACTTGTAACTCAAACTACCATTATAAAATTGTGGACGTTTCAGCGATTTAAAACTGGTTTCTATCAAATAACCTACAAATTCTTCGGCTGTTTACACTAATCGTATCAAAGGTGTTGACACACGACTCACACGTACCTAAGAAAACGAATTAAACGCATGCATTGGTGAGCAATGACACAATTTCTCCCGTTTTCTCCATCTGTTTCTCTTAATTGCAATTAAGTGGTGAGGTAATATGCAAAAGTGCATAGCCCTATTAGTACTCCTCGCTAAGATCTACCCGTTGGAATTAAATTCGTCTCTATATCTGGTTTCGTTTCGAAGCTACAATGAGTTTTTCTTCGAAAAAAGTCAATTTTGGTCGATTTCAGACCTTCACTCTTGCATCCACCACACGATAACGTCAGCGAATATGAAATGTGCTTAAGTGGGATTGAATTAGAATAAATTTCCTTTTATTTCAACTTCTTGCGGCTTTAAACAGCGTATCTGTAGTACCGCAAAGTGAGACATATTTTAACCTGAAACTTTAATCTGCATAGTCTTTTTAAAGACGTTAAACACGTCAAAACATCTGGAATGACATATTATATATTTTTCTTCGTTCACATGCCAATTATTTTAACTAGAGCGGATTATCACTTCATAAAACCTGTTAAATAACAATGATTGACCTAACAAAATTTAGCTAATTAATAAACAAGTTGAGCTTAGTGATAAAGTGCAATTTACATTATTTGCATCTGCTTGCCATTCGCCGATCAAACTAAAGCCAGCTTTATACAATCCAAAAGCAACGGATTCCTTTGCTTGAAATATGAATACAATCCATTGACGTGTGGATATGTTCTGTTTCGTTTGTTTCCTACAGAAAGGTGAATAAAACGACGGAATGGTAATTGCTTTGATACGCCGGCGAAGAAACGGAATTCTCAAATTAATTTCCTGCTGGCTCTCTTAATTCCTCTCTTTGGTTCGCCTTGCCTGGCCAGATATTTTCTATGCGCGCCGATCCACAATGTACACATATCTACTTATAGCGACACTAATTGTTAACATACCTACCAGTCAAGCCACAATTGTCTAGCAAATGTTTCTCTTAATATGAAACACATCTACACATATACGTACAAAGCGTTATTATATTTTAAGCGAACGCTTTCGCGAACAAAAGAGTTTCTGCTTTATAAATATGTTTTTTCTTCGGTTTCTTATAGCATCAATTCTAAGTAACAACATCAATTGCTATATTTAAAGTAGATTACTGTTTGAATAATTTAACTGAAGAACAGAGGAATAGAAATAGTCAAATGCGAGGTAAATTATTAGGCTGGATTTACACAATTTGTATCTGAACGAATGGCGAATTGATGCAAGAAATTTTATTTTATTTCGATGTAGCTAATCTACACCTATGAAGAAAGTTATGGGTACATTAATGCTCACTAGCTAATTTTTTATGATTCATTACTGATCGTAAAAACGTTTTTATGGCGTTTATAAGACTTAATTAAAATAATTAATTATGTTTTGAAGGCGAACCGTGTGTTTATTTCAGAAATTCACAGTGCAGAGTTTGAAAAAGTTTTAAAAACTTTTAGAGACAATTAGATTTTTCAGATCATGGAAGACTTTTCTGAGATTAATCTGACAATTGCCACCACTTTTATTGAGTTTTCAAATTCACAGAAGTTTTACGGAGCATTTTACAAACTCAGAGATTCATCGTTTCAACCAAAATTCTGTCAATTATACAGCTATTACACACTTCAATTAATGTTTATAATCTTTTACAGACTTCTTTCAAGTTATAATTGACTACTTATATGAGTTTTTTGGACTTTAGAGAAGTTAACAGTTTTACAGGCTGATTTCACCAACTTTGACCGACTTATAGAATGTTTTAGATACAATAACAAACTTTGGTAGATATTCCTCCGATTTTTCCATACTTCTATTTAGCTGCTATTGTATATTTTAGTCTTTTAGAGAGTATTGTTAAAGTTGACAGAATTTTGTACATAATTTCAGACTATTTTTCAATTTACAAATTTTACAAATTTTACAACTTTTATTGACCTTTCTGACGAGTTTTACCTCGTCACAGAAGTTTTAGATAGCGTTGCAAAAACTCAGAGATTCTTACACTTAACAGACATGTGTCAATAGATTTCTGCACTATTTACAAAATGTCTGTCATTATTTTATAAGCTATTACACTCTCTTAATAATGTTTATACTCTTTTACAGACTTTTTTCAAACTATATTTGACTATTCAGATTACTTTTATAGACTTTATAGATTTTAACTGATTTACAGGCTGATTTCACTAATTTTGAAAGACTTCAAGGATGTTCTACATACTTTAACACACTTTGGTAAATATTCTTAAAATGTTTTTATATTTGCTCTACTTGATACTATCTATTTTAGTATTTTACAGACTTCTGGTAAAGTTGACAAACTTTTTTCAGTCTATAATTGAATTTAATTTTGTTTACTAACTTTTAAACACTTTTGGTGACTATTTGAAGACTTCTTTAAGATTAATCTAATATTTGCCACATTTTGACAAAGTTTTAATAGACAGGTATCAATAAACGTCTACAGAATTTGACATACAAACTTTTGATAAAATTCTGTAAAAGTTTTCAGTCTCTCTCAGACACTTTTTTAGATTTCTATAAACTCTACAACGTTTTATTAAACTAAAATCAATGTTTTTCTAATTTTTCATAGACTTTTTCTAACTTTAGCCTACTTTCCCGAACTCAGACTTTTGGAAACTTTTACATAATAATTCTTGAAAGAATGTAAACTTGAAGCAAAGCTTGAGGCTTTTCTACAATTACAGTTGACTAAAGAGGACGCAGGAGGCACGCGTGAAACCCGTCCAAATATTGATTCCAACACAAAGGAAATTAATATTTCGGCGGGTCGAGCGCGCCTTGCCGATTATAAATGGTGATGCGTTGTTCCCACAAGCATCGCGCGATGGTCGTATTAACGCTGTGAACCTGTCTGATTGTCGAGGCCCTCCCTCGAATTACTCAAACAAAAAAAAAAAACAACAACCGACACACATACACACACGCACATCCAGATACGCATATAAACACATGCCCACGCCAAGCCAAGCGCTCGATATTCGGTCTAGTTCTGTTCATCATTCTCAAACACCATCGTGTTCCGTATTCTCTGCAAGTCCTTATTGCCGCCGCTTATACTTCTAGTTTAATTCCCACGACTGATTCAATAACATCGGTCGGGTGGTGGTGTCGAAGCTTGGGGTTCTCACGGACCCCGCTCTTCCACGCCATGCATCCTCAACGCATGCAAGTGTTTCAATTCAAGCTCAAGAGGCCACCGCCAGTACACACATACTATATAGCTAGTAGTACAAATTGCATGTAAATTAGATTTCCAAAAGGTTTTGCCACTCGTGTACATTGCGGTAATACATCCTACCGGAAGGAAATTATACCACCAATGAGCGTCAGATCGCCTTACGCTGATGTTGTAATAATATCATCAGCAAGAACTAACTGGTAGTAACACATTCAGAAGGGCAATGCAATAAAAATAAAGAAAACAAGCCTACGCGGTGGTTCTAATCGTTTCTATTTCGACATCCGTTCGGAAACAATGGCTGGCGAAAACTCAGAGCTAAGCCATGCATGTTTCGACACATTTCTGGGTGGCTTCCATCGATGCCTGCCTGCCAGCAGCCATTATTAATTGATTAATAAATGCCGAACGACGTATGATGTCACGCCGCGCCAGCGGCCGCAGCGAACGACGATGCGCTGCGACTTCGCTCGGATGACAATAATTGTCTGGCTGCGCGCTTTGTTTTCGAATTCAATTGAACGGAATGCAGCCGAACGAGACGAATATGTGCGTATTTAACGCACCGTAACCCGAGCCACCGACTAATTGTATTAATGAGACTAGCCTTAAACCTGAGCCAAGGAAATTGCCGATTATGCATTAACGAGCAGCTAATGAATCGTGCACAATGCGCGGTCCGGCGTTTGTTTTATGTCATCTTTGCGCGCAGCATTGGCAATAATGTCGTCGTCGTCGGTGACTATCTGTGTCGACAAGTTATCAGCCTTGAAAATCCTGTCATCAAATAATAACAATAACAATATCAATTTTAAATAATAAGTGTTTCCATTCAAATAGATATTTATATTTCATCTAATCTTCAATTGCATTTTTTTAAATTTTTAAAAGGTTTGAGACACCCTGTATGTATTATTTGTACTACTAGCTGAAATGAAGTAGACATTTCTACCGAATGCATTATTCATATGCGAGTATGTATCTGTTTCTTTCTGTAGAGATGAAGGACGACGGAGTTGTTGTTTCAGTGCTGTCCAACATGAATCAAGTTTTAATTTAATTTGCTTAGAAGAAAAAACGACAAAAATGTTCAAATTAAGGGCATGGTTTTTTAAAAATTTTATGATGAATAGATTATGTTGTTTGATGTGAGCGGGTTGTGCACCTCTGATCGTGAGTGCATAAAAAGTTTAAAGAGGCAGTAAGACAACACGTTTTTCTTCTTGGTTTCTTATGTTGAGCTCTTAGTTGCTGCTAGCTAGCCAAGTAATCGACATGCATGCCAAATGGCCCATCATTGACGCATGTCGTACAGGTTTCTCGCGCGCGGCAATAAATATGGACGAGTTTTTAATTCGATGCGTTACAAATTGCCGTTGCACATTAAACAAACACTGATTTTTCATTAATAACTAACTAGGATTTGAGAGCAAAAAAACTTGAATTGTGATACATATTCAGCTTGGTATTCGATTCACCATTCGCCAAATATAATATGCAAAATGTCCGTCTAGAAAAGCAAACAAAAAACAGATAATATATACATACAGAACCGTCTTAGCAATACAACACGTTCTGGAAAAAAATGTGGTCTTTAGAAGTTAGCTGTTGCCATTTTCACTAACGGTTATGTCATTCACTCCTAATGTAACTAAATAATTGATAAAAGTCACATTCAACTTATAAGATTACCTCCAAACACACGGCTTGGCATTCGGTTTACTACTCTACTCGATATTCGTCTCACAATTCTCTTCGGCATTCGTTTCGTTACTCTCTTCGGCACTTGCTTTATCATTCTCTTCGGCATTCATTTGCTTACTCTCTTCGGCATTCGACTTGTCACTCGTCCTTTTCTTCGGCATTTCTTTCAAAATTCAACAAAATTAATTATAATTCAACTTACAAGAAAAAACCCACGAAATCAATTTACATCAAATAATGATGTTTAAATTGTAATCAAGCTTAACGAATATTGAGAGCCGACAATGAACGAGGATATTTATTTAAAGCGTCACATAATAATATTCACCCTATTGCACGTCCACAAATAATATCCCTGCGCTTCGACACACATACGCATGTCAAACGCTCGAGTTGGGAGCGTTGGGAGCGGTGTCCCGGAGTCGATCGCATATTGAGGTGGTGTGGTGTAGTATAGTGCTTGATGTGTGTATTTAGAGGCGGTTATGTATTTGCCTAGTGAATATGTATTCGCGAGGGCACGCAAGCACTCTATACGGATTCGGTCGTATTGTGTGTCCTATTAGGGTCCTCTTCTACGTTCATACCGTTTCTCTGTAATTTTATTGATCTGCGAACGCATATCGATTACCCTTCACACACGTGACTTCTTTTTTTGTTAAAATTTAAAATCCCCTATCTAAAAAATTGTGTATTATTCGCCGAATGACAAATATTTGCCATTCGCCATTTGCCGAATGCCGAGCATGCAATATTAAATTTTATTTTGTTTAATAATTATATAAAAACTGATTCTTATAATTTCGTATTTGGAACACCCTGTATTAGATGTTTGTTGATAGATACATTGGCAATAGATTACCGTACCGAGTTTGGCATACGCCGAACAGCGTCGCACAATGGAGACGCATACAATGCACGCGCAAGCCGCATATTCCCTAATAACCGAAAATGCACGCCTGATGGTTGGTTGGTGATGATGCATTTCGGCATGCGAGTGGCGTCACACAGCACACAGATGCGGCAGCCGAATGCCGAATGTTTGCAAGTAAAAATCAATGCGTTTTATATACGAACTTGCTCGAACGTGGCATGTACCCTCGGTGCATTTACATTTGATGGTCGAAATCGGATGTGTAGAAAACTATAAATGCGCCAACTCACTCGCTCTCTTCTACAATCACACACATGCACACAGCGAGTGCATTATGTTCGCTAGGTTTGCCGGTTTTGCATTTGCAATTCTTGGGGGTTGAATGTTCTCTTTATGAGCTTTAGTCAACATCGATACATCACACATTTACATTCCGCATTACAATCGTATAAAATCGACGAGTCGTATTGGATTCGCCATTCGGTTCGACACTCGCCGAATATATAGATTAGCTCTGATTGAATAATTAGAAGTATGATTTCGAACGTAAATAATTTCGATAGACGCAACTTCATTAAACGGACGCGTTTTATTACGAGAGATAAAATAAAATCGTCATAAATGCCGCCGCCGAACGAGACGTGGGATGATGATTCTCCGGTCTGAGTGTTTCGGGTTAGACATCGGACGCACGGGCAAAAAGCGGCCGAAAAACGCAGACGTCTAAAAAGTCCTCGTGCTTGTCTCGCCTTTGCGGGAGCGGGCGCTCGCGCTTGAACCACCGCCACCTCCTACGAATTAAAATTGCATTCGCATACGATATGATACAATCCTGCCGCCATAGCACACGCGATTTAGTTAAATATTTACTATGTGTGACTAGCATATCATTGTTATGTAAAATGTTTGTGTGAATGATATGCATAGCGTTGAATTTTTGTAATGCAAAGTGGAAACGAATACAAATATGAATACGCAAAACCTCATATAACGAGCATAATTCGTTTTGGAGTCTTACTCGTAATGCGGAACTTTCGTTAAGCGAAAGATTGCCAAAGAAAAAATGATGCTTCTCAATGTAACAATGCAACAGTTTCCCATGCTTTTAGCATTTCCACGTCACTCGTTATGCGAAACATTGCTCGTTAAAAGGGTCATTTTTTAAAAATAATTTTTGCTTGTAATGCGAGGTGTTCGTTAAGCGAGGTTTCACTGTACAAAATTTGTAATTAATTTGTTAATTTTTTTCAAACTTTCAAGTTTCAAACTAATTTGTCAATCATCAATCAATCAATAATTACAAGTATTAACGCTAATACACCAGAATTAAATCAGATTTCAATTCGAGTTGAGCAGCTAACCTGTCGATATAATATTAATTCCAGTGAGTGTTAATAGCGTTAAAATGTCCGGCATCAATACGTTAATATAATTATGCAAATGTATGTAAGGCACGTACGCGAGATACCCATCGATTGATCATTAATCGATTCGCGTTACGCATCTCATTTGAATACGCGCATATAATTTTCCAGATCGCGTGTCTTGACAGTCAGGAAAGCAACATGTTTCATTGTTTAACGCCACGATTCTTTTGTTTTGAAAACCTTCTCAGCCATCAGAGCCGTCCAAGCTAAGCAAATACATTTCGTATTCCTTCAAACATCATTTTGCTTTGCTTCTTGTAATAATTATTCTGCATACATATCATTTTCGTCACGACTTGCTACTGACAAAACAAAAATACTTCATCAGATTTCGGATGGAATTAGATTTCGATTTTATGCTGCTGGTGCTGCAGTACTGCAGCTTTTACTCAAAGATCAGATCTATTTCGAAATGTTCTTTCTCTTTAGCTCTTTAGTAATAATAAATAGGTTTTGGGGCCCTTGTTGCCTGCTTTCGAAATCTCGAACTGAATTTGGATTTTCCAATGGAAACGAACAACGCCACAACACTCATTCGTCTGGAGTGCTGTGTACTGGTAATAAACCAATAAATAACGCGTCTAATAATACAGCGCTTAAAATTAGAAAGACGAAAATTCATTCGGTAAAGAGATCATCATCGAGGGTGCGAGGGCGAGACGCGACAGAGCTAATTATATCAACCCTGATATTTTACTAAATTTATACAATGCGCAGAGTGATTTATATATAATGTATGTACTATACAGTGAAACCACGAATACTTCGCATAACGAGCAAAAATTATTTAAAACAATCCGTTTAACGAGCAATGTTTTGCATAACGAGTGACGTGGAAATGCTGAAAACATGATAAACAGTTTTATGGTTACATTGAGAAGCATACTGAAGAGAAACTATGCGCGCAAAAAATGGTGTCAATGATAATGCAATGTCGTAGTTTTACCAAATTTTGGACCATCGGCATAAACAATTATCTCTGGACTCTCTGAACAGATTTCACTGTATATTTGTTTACAGTTTGTTCTACAATATTCAAAATTAAAATAAAATCTTTATTCTGACCCGCAAGAAATTCTATTCGGGTCCTGGTTCTTAGATAAAATTACCACCTGAATAATTCTAGTGTCGGTCTTGTACCCATGCGTTGACATTGTAATAATCAAAGTATTAGGCAAACAGAGAACTAACTGATCGATAACGATAGTGACTGCGAGGGCGACTTTGTAGCTCCCTGCAGCTAAGTGAATCCCCCAATTCCGAGTTGATTACGCGAAGCCAGACAGCTTTTGTTCCACACTCAATGCTCACTTATCCTCTGACGCTTTCTTGCTCTTTCTCTTTCTCCTTCTCTCCTCGATTCCCTCCCCATTCTTTACAATTCCCTTTCACTACATTCTTTAATCACAGTTTACATTTAACTCTATCTATGTATTAATCACCGCTATATTCACAATATTTTATTATTACATAATGTAACAAATACTTAAACAATAATGTGTTAATTAGTTAGGTAATTTCCACAACTGCACAGTTTTTCTCTTCATTCATGTTTGGTGAGGGGATAGATAGCTCACACAGAATAAAACGTCGAGACAGTTGAAAAAGTGTTCATCGCGTAGGCCTTGGATCTACCCCAGGCAAAGCATGGCCAACTCGATATGAATGAAAGCGATGGATGCTTTTTGTTTTATTTGTTTTCTATGCATCTAGTAAGCCATGGATCGCTGTTGCTACTGTTCGCATCCCAGCATCAAGTGGGCCATGAGTTGCCGCATGAGCAGGGTGATATGCTAAGGCTTTATTCAGTTTTTCATGCTTGTGAGAAATCGTCCTACGCCCTGCACGAACGTGAAAATGTCTCTCGTCCCCAGTTTTCACCCTAATTTCACATACGCTCTGCGCTAACGGTGTCCACGTGTCGGTAGCTTTTATTAAAATGTAAATCTCGTTTACAACCCTTTTTGGTGATGAAGAATACAAAAATGCTATACTAGTTCTACAATTAGGATTCAAGCCTTTATAATAATTCATAAATATATAAATAAAATGTGTGGTAAGTATGTGGAAATCGCTAAGATTTCGATGAGATGCGATGCGATCCTAATCTCGTGTGCGGTGTGTGCGGTGTGTTGATGTCAATTTGGAGCGTGCGCCGCGGCTTGGATATTGCACAACTGGGAAATTCACTAGATGGGATTTTTCCTGTGCGAGTTCGTCGCACAATTGCGCTCTCTTGTCGAGAAAGGTCCCGAGACCTTATGGAGTTATTGCGCAGCCATAGGAGAGATATCAGCGTGATAGATAGATAGTACACGAACACACACACGCAAGCGCGTACACACAAACATTCGCATGCATACAAACGGAGAACGGTAGGTAGACCAGTGATGATAAGGGGTGGTAAGAGTGAAGAGTGAGCGTTTTCCTCGTTTGCTCTCGTCGCGTCGGCGTGCCTGACGTCATTCTATCCGGCGACACGGCGCCGACGACTACCCTCGGTTTTTGCCACCCCCGCAAACTCCCGTTTCGCCTACGCTGGCCGCTCACGCACGATGCTTTTATTCTGTTTACACAAACCTCGTGCTATATTAATTACAAGGCTAAACCTTAAAGCTTAACCTAGAGTTGTCAAAAGTATCAAAATATTAGTAAAAGTTTTTTTTTTGATTTCAGATGGCGACACTGGGTTATCATAGTTATTTAGCTAGTTTCTGATCCTACGCACATTAAATGTTTATTTAATTGAAAAGCTTAATATTAATATATTAGATACATATATGGAAACACCAACGTCTGGAGCTTGGCAACAATAAAACATATTAAAGGATCCATTTCGAAAAATCTGTACTTCGTGGCTGGCGTGATGCTAAGGCGCCAGTCGCGGCCGTGCGCATTCTTCCATATATGCATGCTTGATTGCAATGACCATGGCAAAACGGTAAAAATATAATTACCATCGCAACGAACGTATTCATATTCTCAACAAACATACAATATGTCTAAAGGTTTCAAACCAAGAAATTGTGCGAAATAAGTCTTCGTACAGAGCTGGATACAGGTACGAATATAATATGAAAATATGAATATAAATATTTAGTCTGACCCTGAACTGCATGGTATATTAGATGCCATCTAATGCAAATCTCAAAGCATTCACATGCGAACAGATGCGAAGGCGTTATTATTACATATTGAGTGCATGAGGATATAATGCTGAACGTCCATGTCGATGTCACACTGGTCCAGTATCCATACGTCACCTCTCTATCCAGGAGCATGCATATGCACTCTGGCTCGTTCCGGGTGCAATTATCAGTAACAAATGTGCATTATCAGCTTATGATAGTGCTGCGTCGAGGCGCATTTGCAAACTGCGCAGATGCGTTTGAACCTGATCACATGCAATTGCACATAATGCATGTATGTACACATACATGCAGATAATAATAATCTATTATATAGATAGGTGAGTTAGAGGAGAGATAAATCGATCGATAGTTTTGACTTCTAGAATCCAAAATATTATTCTCGGCTGCTTAGCTTTGAGACAGTTTAATGGTCATCCATATACACGCGGTTAACACAACTTAATCCGGATGGTCGCTTTGAAGCTCGCTTACTGGCTAGCCATTACTAGATGAGCACTTAAATGCAACTCACGCTCGCGTGCTTTTCACAATCAATACGAAACTTATTGAAGCTCGACGAGTATGAGCTTAATCATCTCATCGCATGAGATGCGGATGCTCTTCGGTTGCAAACATGACATATGGTCACCTAAATGCACCACTCGGGCTGCTGTTAGCCATACATTATGATATTGCACTGACAAAGATTATCAATAACAACTTTGATAATTGTTATAAATAATTATAATAGAAATTGATGATTTAAATGTCAATAATGCTTAACTTAAAATTGCCATATTTTTTCATCGGTGGATTTAGTGCTGATGGGGGCAGAATCAGTTTGAGACCCTTTTGTAAGGGGCTCTAGGTGCATAATTAGTTTGAGACCTCTCGTAAAAAGGCTCCAGGTACGCAATCAGTTTGAGGCTCCTCGCCGCCACTTTTTGAATATTTAGGCCCACTTGGTGCCAGTAGAGGTAAACTAAAAGTAGTTTACAAAAGGGTCGGTTAGAAAAATCATTTACTTCTAAAGCCGAAAGTAGTAGTAAAAGTAGAAAGTAGTAGTTCATCTGGTCACCTTATGAAAGTACAACTTGTAAAGGAAGTAAGATAAAGCAATAGAAATGGTGCTGAAGCTGAGCAGCGAGAAGTCATATCTGATCGTGGACGCAATCACGTTAGCAAGAAGCGTGGGCGTTTTCTGGGTGCATGTGAAGCAATATTGCTGTGTGTCATACTCGAAGAAAACCGTCACCGACACCGTCATTCTCTGCTGTCTTGCTATATTACTCTCTGAACTTTGTATTGTAAGCTAACCGGAGTGCATGCATGTGTCACATGGCCATGATCCCAAAACGATGGAATGCAGCCCATGCCGCCTAGCTAGACGGACGACGACACAATTCATTTAAATATAAAACAACTCTTTCACGTCCGAGCATTTGCTGTAGGAGAGAGCTTTAAGAACAAGAACGAAAGAATGAAGAAGAGAACAAACAGTCAACAGAGAGTATCACTCTAAATGGGAACTACTATATCACAACGGGATGCAGATACACCAGTCGAAGAACAAAATCTGTGTGTGAGCATGCGTTGGTTGTGTGTGTGTGTGTGTGTGCATGTAGCAAGAGGACAAGGCAAAGACAAGAAATCGTTTTTGTTTCGTTGACGAGCTACAACACATAATAAAGAAAGTTTAAATTAGAATTTGTGGACTGGTAATAAAACCACAGATAATTTGGTCTAGCAACAATACAATTTAAATCTAAATTTTAATTAAGTTAATAATTTATACACTACATCTTTATTATATACTAATATGCGTTATGTTTCAGCTAAGTGTGTATTTATTTCATAAAGCAATGGATCATAAAATAATAAAAAAACGAGAGCGTATGCGTCACCGGAACGTCGTCACGCCAGCTGCCTGGCGGGTGACGAGCAGATGATTTAGGGGTTCTTACCCCACAGATGATGCCGTCACCGTCGCCCGCAACACCGAGGGATATCCGCCACTCATCAGCATGTTAACTCCTTTTCGCGCTTTCTCATTCATTCATCCGTTGCCGCGTTTGCGTCCCCAGTGCTTCGTGCTTCGTTCATTCATCCACCCAAACAATGCCAACAAACGGCACAAAGCCCTCTATGCGTTTGTACTACGTTCCCCTTCCTCTTCCCAGATAACATTTTCTGATAATAATTAATCGACATAAAGGCGCAACCTGTTGGAGACTAGAGGAGCCATCAAACCACCCAAATTTGATTAGCACAACAACAGCCATAGCATAGCATTTATAAATAGATATATCCTTCTTCGTAGATTTGGCGCGTGGCGCCATCTAGTGGCATCCATCAACGATACCTAAATAGTGTTAATATACCGAAAGTTGAAGATATTAAGGAGGAAACAGAAGAAAAACAATAGAAATAGTTTTCGGTGCCGGGTACAAGCGTCACGTGACCTTTAATTAGCCGGTGAGTGGAAGCAAGAGGGCGGGTTTGGGTTTCAGGTCACGCCAACCCTCCGGGACATCACATCCCGAAATTCTCATACCAGTGAGTGGTGGTAGCTGGAGCGGTGGCGTCGCTGGCAGGACGAACTCAACTCCGAAGTTCGTGCTGATCGATACTCTACCCCGCACCTCGTCGCTCATGCTCTGTTCTGCTCTGCTCTGCTCTGCGGATATCAAGATCGGTCTCCTCAGATACAGATTGGACCTCGCAGACGAGGTCGGATTGATAATAGTGTAACAACCGACGGCTTCGCATCCCAAACAAAAGCATCATCAGCAGTGGTGGTGGTAGAAGGTTTACGCTTGCGCTTGCGCAGGTGAAACTCCTGCTGATTAAAAATTTATCGGACGTGTCCTACATTTATGCGGAAGCATTGTGGAATTATAGCTGCTGGCCGAAACGTCGTGCGAAAACATTCGGAATGGTATCCGATGAAAAATGCAAGAATCCTGTATACCTAAAGTCATATTCCCTTCACGGGGGATAGATATTCCGTTCTCTGTTGGTCATAATGATACAGAGTACGTCTCTGATATCGTATGCCGAGCTAGAGTGCATGAAGAGCAACGCGGAAAGACCTCGGGGATAAGAGCAGGAACAGGAGCAGAAAGAAGGATGAAGACGCTCAAGCTTGGTACAGAGTGTTTCACTAATCATCTAAAATATTCTATTGAATTCAGAATTTACTTCTTGACGGAGAACACTCTCCTGGTGTTGTTCCAGAACGAGTACGAAGAACAAAACGAACGCAGAAAGGCGATAGTGGAGCGCGCTAGTAGCTAAGGAGTTGGAGGCTTCTTCTACTCATTTTGCTAACGTCTACCACACCACGGATGCGGCGCGGCGCATTCTAGCTAACGCTTCGAGGTGAGATGTTGCCTTCGCCTGCTTGCACAAGGATCTGCAAGTATAATCCGCATGACCATACATGAACTTCGTTCGCAGTCGCAACTGTTGCCATCCAAGCGCAGAATGTCGCGGATATCAAGTTTTATTATTATTATTACTATTTTATTTTGAAAAATGGGTCGCGTTTAATAATTACGTGAAGATTTATTGTTGACTTATTCAATTTACCATGAAATTGTACCTCTCACTAGTAGATAGAATCATAACTCTTCATCAAATTAAAATATATAAACGATAGAATTTCAATAAGTGGGTAATTGCTGTGAAATCAAGCAATTCCCATGCTGCATTGCATACATTGCATACATATTCGTTATCGGTCAGTTTGTTATTAATAAACATGTTGGAAGTTTACTTTGCGTAGGCGTTAATTAGTCATTATATGAGCTATTATTTAGTACAAATATAAATTAATTGTAAATTACATCAACATCTTGAGACAGAGGCGGTGTACGTTTACGATCTCGTTTATTGTGACGACCAGAAAGACTTTAGCAATTCTACTATGCTTTTGCTTACGTTGCAAATCAATGAAACGGAAAATCTCCGTTTCTTCTATATTGTTTCTTGCAGAGAGAGCATCGTAACGATTTCGTAATGCGGAAGCGCAATAAGCTTCGACTGACGTAAACGTAAGCATTATAGATTCGTGATGTCATCTACAGGTCGCGTAATCAGATCGTGCCAATTAAGTCTTTCATATGCGCACGTTCGAGTTCATTGACGGTGGTTTCAAGTAAAAGCACAAAGCACATACTTATTATAAAACTAATGAATAATAATAATAATGGAAAGAATAAAAGTGTGTGCTTTATATTTCGCTCTTTCCAAGACTATAAATGTTGGACTGAAGACGATTGCAATGATTTAAGTTTAACTTTACAAAGTGAAGTGAGTTTCGTTTTGCTTCTTTTGCCATAGTCTGGACGAGCTTTTTCAAGCTCTCTTTCTTGGTCGCCGTCGTCGACGTTCATTCGTATGGATTGCCGCAACGCCGTGAGCAGGAATAAGAGCAAGGAGAGAAGTATCAACGATTGCCAAGCCGATTGAGCGAAATGCACATATGTAGATACATGTCGGCGAAGCATGGAACGCCGCAGTTTTACATAGTATGTCGAGAGAAGCAAGGCAGGCACTTTGATAAAAGTTACAATATATGCGCTCCATGGATATTACAACTATATATGTATATTGTTAGTGCGGGTTCAACGATTTCTATGGTCTCGGAACCAGTTCGCGGCTGCGATAGATAAGTAAAACAAAGATAAAGATGTAGGTGCTTTTCGAGAGGAGGAGGCTATTATTGTTGCTTGATTAACATAATCGAGTTGAAACCAAAGTTAAGCTATACATATTAAAATTACCAGAAGATACCAGAAATTAACTAAGTAATACATGGAGTGACAGCTTCAAATAGAGGAATCTACTAGAAGAGCATAATTGATGTAAGCTGAAACTTTGAACGGTAAAACTCAACTCGATTCAGTTCAAAGAAAGACAATGCTAAGCTTTTTATATCAATAGATGTCGCCGGCTCTTTGTCCAGGAAGCGCAGTCCTGCGATCATTTAATATGTATGAATGCTGAACGCTGTATATGCTCGCAGTGTCGTCTTTAGGCATGGGCACTATGGGCAAAGGCGGTGACACCACGTTAGGGAGGGGCACTATCAGAACCCACATGAAAATGCATTTCGTAAGCAGATGATATTTCTACAAATGCTCATATTGTCTTTGGAGAGAGATTCTTTTGTACTTTGGTCAAAGATGTCTAAAAACAGTAAAGAAGCCAAAAATGAAGGTTTTTGTAATATTCGGGAGGAAATATTATTGACAGAGAAACAACTGCAAGACGCACATTTTGGTATATGGACCAGTTTTCTATGATTGTTGGTTGAGGAGTTTTATTGCATAATGTATAAAGTTATAAACCAAAAATGGTAATGAGGCCAAAAAGAAAGGTTTTTGATAATTTTGGGGAGAAATAGTACAGGCAGAGAAACGGCTACAATGTCCTTGCAAAGAGAGACTCAGATTTTGGTATATGAACCATTTCTCTATAATTGTTAGTGTAGAAGTTTCATTTTTGCTCAAAATTTTGTCAAATTGCCATTTTTGGGTAATCATATAGCACATGTACAGACGATATTTTGGTAAATGCTCATAATATGGATGAATCATATA
>JARJDU010022252.1:0-12914 GCA_030264695.1 Lissagria laeviuscula | reverse complement strand
TGGCGAAGAATTTGTTTAATACCGAACGGGAGAAAGCTTTGACCACGACTATCAAAAGTGCTAGCGCCGTGCGATTCTCTCCGGAATTCACTACAGCCATATCGATATTCATCCTGATGTTGCTAGGTACTGCTACGTAAATAAACTACAATCTCACGCCATCATAATATGTATTGTAAATATAATGCATCATGGAATTTGAATTTTTGAATTTACGATTTAAGACCATAGACAAATGAAAAATTATTGCACCAAAACCCAATTACGGATTGAAATATAAATGACGAATTTCACAGTGATGATAATCGAATGATTAGTGAATGATCATTCACATGCTATTATAGTGGAACATGGAACACAAGAACGATCACTTTTATAAGCAGAGAATGATCATTCGAACGATTATAAGATTCTTTGAGTATTTCAATAATCGAATAATGATCATTCAAATATTTTCACAATACGCAAAGATACGAGTTATTTAATAGTTACTTGATTAATCATTCCACGCTTGTATGAATGATCATTCTATAGATGGTATGAGTGATCAATCAATTGCTCTCACTACATGGGAGGAGCAAAAAAACATTGAAATTTTTTATTAGTATTCGATGATCATTCGAATGATAAGCTAATTATTTGAATTATTGCTCATATAATCATTTATTGCTTTTATCATTCGTGAGGTGAAAATAGTTAATTGATCACTTATATTAATAGTTAAATGATCATTGGAATGATGATAACTGAACAACAGTGAGTGATCATTCACATGCTATTTCATGCTATGCACATCTATTACTAGCAGTGGAGCATACAAATTATCATTCATTCAACCAAGAAATGATTATTCGCATATTTATAAAATAATTTATTCGACGATCATTCGATGATCATTCGATGATCATTCGATGATCATTCGATGATCATTCGATGATCATTCGATGATAATTCGATGATAATTCGATGATAATTCGATGATCATTTGATGATCATTGGATTATCATTCGATAATCATTCAATGATCATTTGATAATCATTCGATGCTCATTCTATGATCGGGATTAGAACAGGGCCGTCACCAATAAAAATACAGAGTAACAAGATTTAAATTATATTAATAAAACAGTTAATTAAAGCAACAGGTAATTAATGAAAGAAAAAATAAAAACAAAAAACTACTAAATAAATGAATAAATATTTTTTGATATAAACATTTTCTTCCTAACAAACATTTCATTCACATCTTTCACAAACAAATACACACTTTCATCACATAATCGTTATACTTATAAAAAAAAGTTTGTTTGTCATCATAATTAACTAATTAATTAGACATAATATTGTTATATCGTTGTTAAATTACTTACCTAGTTAGTTGATTAATTAATTAGGAATTTACACTTAAAATTCTTTCGATAATTTGATAGTTTCATATTTAATTTTATAGGACACGCACATTACTTTAACCATCACAAGTAAAATTAAAATATTTAAAAAAATAGACTAAATAAAAATAATTAATCTATTTAATTAAACATTAAAAATGTAACAATTAATCACCAAATACATTAATTAATTATTAACTAATGTAATGAATAAAAATGCACAATTGGATAAGTAATTTAAATGAAACCAACAATAACGTGATATACTTTAATATATAAATAAGATAAAGATTAAAATATAATACTAATAATGATAATGCTAATATTAAATTGTAAATTAAATTAAAGCAAAACCAAACAAAACATTTATTACTAAGAACTACTAAGATACTAATGATACTAATATTGAATATATACAATTACACAAATAAATTTTGATTGAAAAGTTGAATGAAACATTAATTATATTAACTAATTATATATATGATGAAAAAGTAATAAATAAATTGTTTAAACAAATTGATCTAAAACAAAGTAAAACCTAATATTACAAGCAATTATTAACGAAATGCAAACGTATATAATGTATATAAAAACACACTAATTAACCAATCATGCAAATGTATAGTAAATTATAAATTTTACATTATAAATACTTGAGAAACAAAGATAAAGATAACAAACAGTGAGATTCTACTCTACAACAAAGTAAAGCGAAAGAAATACTTAATTATATAATAAAATGCCAAAATATGAGAAACGATATATACTTGTATTTAATAACAAACTATTTAGAGTTCTGGGTATTAGTTTAAAAGACTTTGAAGAGCTTTGGAATGATATTCAGAGTTCGAAGAACTTAATACAACTTTGAAGTTGGGAAAACTAGCATGAGGTTAAGTCAGAAACATTTTTTTGCTTTATACAGTTTATTTATTTTTTTGTAATTTATAGTAATTAGGTAATTAAAAATAAAATAATTATATCTGAAAAAATTTAAAAAAATTATAATTTTGTAATGTGCTGCGATCTACTGGAGAAAATGTCAACAATGATTCAAAAATGTCAAAATATTTAAAAAATAGAAACGATTTCTATAAAAAAATAAATTTGCATTATTATTATTCAAATTGTTTACATTAAAATTACAATTTAATGCCATATATCTGTAATTTTATCTAATTTATCGATAATCTGACTTAATTTTTGCTTTAAAAGTAAAACAAAAACAATGACCTACAAATACAGTCAGTATTAACAAACTACTGAATAATAAGTGCTAAAAAGTACATTATAAATATAAGATTTAGAATAACTACATACTATATACATAAAATATTACTATTTGCGCACTAATTAATTAAATTCACAAGTCACACAATTACCCTATAACAATTAGAATTAATAAACAACATGGAACTTTTTGACATATTCAACTATAAACTTAATTAGTCCCCATCAACTCCATGGAATTTTTTTAAATACTGTTGTGTCAAATATAATTTTCACAATTGAATTCATCATGTTTTTTTTTAAATTTAAAAACTACAATTGGAAAGTAATAAATAACTTTAATGTGATACGTGATTCGAATCGACGGCAAATAAATTATACTAAAAGCAGACAGATGGCGTGAATGTCATGAATATGTATATGAAATTAAAAAAAAATATATAAACAAATTATTATAGATTTAATAATAATTAAGTAATAATAAAAGAAAGAAAGAAAAAAAAATTATCTAACGATTATATTTAATGAAATGACAATTTCGAGAACTGAAAATGAAAGCAAAATGTCAACTAGTCGCTGATTTGATAATTTAAAGACAAGCATGTTTTAAAATAGCATGATTATTAATTGACAATGATAATTTGCTCATTTACAGTGTCAACTACATCTTTGTTTCTATAAAATTAGATATTATCTCAATAACTTCTTAAAAAACTTCAAAAATCCGCACTACGTCGATGATTGTGATATTGTGATTCATGTATTTTAGCGCACATCTTCTCGTACAACTCAATTCTTATTAGTAAAATATATTTTTATTAAAACTAAATGTGACACAATATATATTGTATTTGTCTAGATTCTAAGCTAAAATTTTTGTTTCAAATTTAGATGTGTTTTTTGTTTGTAAACTATTAACATCAAAAACACCTAAAAACGTTTAATTCTAATAAATTATCGGATGTAAATTACTTAAGATAAGAAAAGATTTGGCTATAAGTAATAAGTTTTCGATTAAAACGTTCGGAGTATCATCGATGTGACTTAAGCAAACGTTTAAAAAACGAACAATTTCTGTTTGATATAATGATAATGTGAAAAGATTTAAATAAATCCAAGTGTAATTAACTTTACTAATCAATGGAATCAATCAATTTGCTCTTATTACAATATTAATTAAATATTACTTACTTAATTAATTATATTATGCATAGTATTGTAATTAATCGTAAGAGGGAAACACACACACATTCATAAAAATATAATGTACTACAAAACGTTATTACAATTAAGTGTTAATTATGCATATTATAGTTTGTTTATTATTACATAATTGTCGTTATTAAATGCTCTAATAGAAGTCGATAAGCAATCTTATCATATTATTGTATTACTTATTACAAATTACCAAAAGTACAAGAATAAACACATAAAATATAATCAAAAAATATATTTATTGAATTCATTTGTTACCAATTAGTTAAAATATCGTTAAAGCAAATAAAAACAAATTGTTATAAAATGTAATAATTTTTATCGCCCTCTGTTGTGTAGTTTAAAATGTAAAACAAACAAATGACAGCTACACAACTACTACCAACCTACACCATTTTCTTCCTAAAAAAATCACAATTAAATAATATTATGAGCTATTTATTACTTTTATTTATTTTGAAATCCAGCAAAAAATTAATAACGTAATAAGACAATCCTGTAAAACTTTGGACAAGCTCCAGTATAAATAAATTAGATATAGAGCGCCCCTGGCGGTGGTAAACGTAACCGCCGTTGAAATTCGGCAAGCAGGGTGTTGTCAAATATCTATCTCAACCTCGAGCGAGCCGAATCTTCCCCATCGGAAAATCACCACCTCACGCCGAAAAAACTGAACGTAACCATCGCCAAAAGCTGCCATCCATCGATTCCACAGCACGTAGCAAGTGAGTGCATTTACTACGTCGCAGGATGATCTCTCTACCGTCGTAGTTGTGGTTTGCGAAGGCGTTGCGCCAAACGATGTCGCATCGCAAATAATCGCGAGTGTCACACATCGAATCGACTGCGAATTAACTCAAACATGCTCAAACCAAACCGCCGACGATATAAACAATTCGTGACTCATATCTCGCCACACACTTATCTGATCTGATCACAATGCTATCATCGCCACGATGCGTGTATGTGAGTCGTGTCGGCGTTTGTTGTTGAACTGTGTGCCGTCTGCCCGCCGCCACTCGCATGATCTCCACTGATGAAAGTTTATTAATAACATTACGTTCACGCTGCTTTTATCGATACAAATGCATACGTGTGCTACTTAGTTGTGCGTGGCGCTTTTCTTGGCTCGGCCTCTTAATGCAAGAACGCAATCGCGAAATTTACAAATAAAATAAAACGACGTACGCAATTCGCGAGCAGTGTATGTAAACTTTGCAAATTCCGAGACGAGTCGTGTGTGTGCTCTGCGAGCAACTACGTCGCAATGTCGATTGTTTAAACATTACCAATCAAGGCTGAATTGTTGCAATTGCAATCATCAATTATTATTGTCAGAATCCATCCATTGACAGTTTGGTTTGAGGTTATGTCAGTGTTGCCCCAATGTCAGCTGCGCTAGTTCTTCGTTAAAATTTTAATGTTAACGATAGAAAATCGCGAGAATTCAATACTTATTAGAATGCTTATCACTTTAGCATTAATATATCTATAAGAATATATGTTTGTTGTTCGTATAGTTGATATTCATTGTTGTGTGATGATTTTGCAGCGAGTGCAGAGTGGAATTTAGCAAGTTTTGAAGTACAAGATCAGCCTCATACTGGAAGTGGCGACTACAAGAACGTCCGCTAATGGTCACAACCACAATGCAAGGAGACAACACAACAACAAATGTAAGAGACAGCGATCATCACTGTTATCATCTACACAACAGCAGACTGAGAGCCCGAGCGTGAGGCGTTGCATCGTTTGTTCAACGAAAGACAACGGGAATTTGCAAGGGGACGGTATACACGTGGAGAAAACGGGGCAATCGTGCCCTAAATTCGATCCCAGTTCGTAAGTGAAATTCGCCGGATAGAATTCATTTATTAATTGCTTGATCGATTATAGAGGTGGTTCAAATCTTACAATTCCCCGTAAAGGAAGCGCCGCAAGCGTGCAAAGTACAAATCGCGGTTCGACGCTGCGTAATGTGTTCAAGCGTTCAGTGACGCACGAGGAGGCGTCGAAGAGCAGTGGAAGTCGCAGTTCGGGAGCAGCTGCGACGGCAAAGGAACGCCAACACCGGCGGACGGCTTCCGGAGCTTCGGGGCGTTCGTACGAGACGGGGGAGGACGCGGCAGCTGCCTTGAGCCGCGCCTCCCCGGCCTCAATTGCCGACAATGGCAATCGCGGGGATGCCGAACCGTCCCCGCTTAATTTGGATAACATCGAGTACATCGACAACGAGGAAGAACAGGCGCCTCTTCGTCTCGAAAAGGCGTCAAACAGTAAAAGCAAGAAGAAAACTATAACGAAGAACTCTAAGACCATCGTTGAGAGCAAGAAAACCACGAGATACACATTCATGCAGGTTCCAGATGAGGCTAATGCCTCTAATAAGCCGAAGACGAAACACTGCACGTCCTTGGAAAACGAACCGAAGGAGCTATCGACGAATGAGAAACATGAGAAGAAGGCCAGAACGCATTCGTGTTCGTCGATACCGTACGATAATCTTATCGATAATCTGGCTGTTTTCAGAAAGAGTTTCGACAGCGTGCAATTCGTCCGGGACGATTCTCTGTCGCTACTTAAAGGTGAGGATGCTCTTCGCGTTCAGGACACCTCTGAGAAAGGCGTGCGCAGTTTTGCTGGCGCATTCATTAACGATATCATCGATTCGGCCATGCGACTCATCACTTACAATCGTCTGAAATGCATAGAACTGTCGCAACCGAAACGCGACGGTTCGCCATGTACAGATCTGACGGCTTTCGAGAGGGAGTCGATTGCGAAAGCTCAGCTTGACGATGCTACTACTTCCGCAGCATCTTCATCTCTAAGATGCGAAACTAGTAATGTGGTGAATCTCATGTACGTGCCGAAAATCACGCATACGCCGAGCGCTAATTCGATTGTTGACGCGAGGAAATTCGTTGAGGATTATGAAGAGTATCATGATTCGTGTTCAGAGCTACCGGAAGCTAATGCTAACTTCCTTGATGTTGGCACACATAAAGAAGGAGCTAGGAAACGGACTGAGAAGAAAACCGTCAAGCATGGAGGTGTCACTCGGTGTATACCAGTTGAGACCGATGCGAATATCGACGATGATAGCGATTTTCCACAGAGCGAGATGCAGCTAGTACCGTACGATTCAAAATTTAATTTGCCTAAGAATATCTTTAATTTGATGAATACGGGGCAAATGGTGGAAATTACCGATCAAAATATTGATATTTTACATAAAAACGTTGAGATTGCTGAGAACAATCCCGATCTTATTGCCGAACAGCCTGTTATTGTATTCCCAAAAAGTCAAGACAAAGAATACGCGAATGAGGATGATGATGATGTGTATAAACCCATTGCTGTTAGTCCATGCGGAAGGTTTTTCAAGTATGAGGAAGAGGTGAGTTCAAATCTCAAGAAGAAGAAAAAAACTACGAAAAAACTTATGACTCTTTTTAGGTTGGCCGTGGCTCCTTTAAGACAGTATATCGTGGATTGGACTCACAAACAGGTGTTGCTGTAGCTTGGTGTGAACTCCAAGAGAAGAAACTGAACAAGACCGAACGTCAACGGTTCCGAGAAGAGGCTGAAATGCTAAAGAAACTACAACATGCCAACATCGTACGATTCTATAACTATTGGGAAAGCGTCGTTGGCAATAAAAAGAAAAACATTGTTTTGGTCACTGAGCTTATGCTTAGTGGCACTCTGAAAACGTAATATGTCTGATATATGTTCATCTATAAGAAATAATATTCATATGCAATTTGTTGTAGATATTTGCGTCGCTTCAAGAAAATCAATCCGAAAGTACTGAAATCATGGTGTAGACAAATTCTCAAAGGCCTAGCCTTCTTACATTCACGTAGTCCGCCAATAATCCATCGCGATTTGAAATGCGATAATATTTTCATTACGGGTACGACGGGATCCGTGAAAATCGGCGATTTGGGTCTGGCGACGTTGAAAAATCGCAGTTTTGCGAAATCCGTTATTGGTACACCGGAGTTTATGGCACCTGAAATGTACGAAGAGCATTATGATGAAGGTGTCGATGTGTATGCATTCGGCATGTGCATGTTGGAGATGGCTACCAGCGAATATCCATATTCTGAGTGTACTGGTCCAGCTCAGATCTACAAGAAAGTGATATCAGTAAGCCCAGCACGATTTCTTACTATATATAAGATTTATTATTGGCTTAACTTCCAACCACCACCATCCTGTTCGCTCCTTAACATCTCCAGCTCGCTCAGGTATAAATTAAATAGCTGGGGGTTTAGTGGCTTTTCCTTGCCCTACCCCAACACCTTTTTCTAATAATTTATAATGCAATCGTATATTCTTCCAGAAAACAAACTCAAAACATTATTGTTGTTTAATAATAAATAAGTCATGAATTCTTGTGACATTGTCAAAATTCTCCCCGTTACGAATTTATTATTTCAAATCAAATTCTCGTACTTTCCAGGGTGTGAAACCCGCGAGCTTCGAAAAAGTGGCGAACCCGGAGGTGCGCGACGTGATCGAGAGCTGCATTCGGCCCCGCAAGGAAGACCGGCCGAAGGTGAAGGACCTCCTCGTACATCCATTCTTCGAGGAAGACGTCGGTCTCAAAATCGATCTGGTCAGTCAAGTAGATAGTAAGGCAATCTTTCGTCTTCGCGTTATCGACCCGAAGAAGCGCACTCACAAGCACAAAGAGAATGAAGCCATTCAATTCGAGTTCGACATTCAGACCGATCGTTTTGACGTCATCGCCGAGGAAATGGCCAAGTCCGGTATCATCTTTGAGGAGGATGCGAAAACTGTTGCGAAGCTGCTAAGAGCGCAAGTGAATCAAATCACCAAAGAGAAACTCGAACAGGAGAAACAGCAGGAGCAACAAAAGTTGCAATACTTACAATATCTTCAGCAACAACAGCAATTGGAAGCTTCAAATGCTGCCCAACAGCAACAACAACAACAGCAGCAACAGCAACAAGGACAGGCTGGACAACAAGCTCCGAATTACCAACAGCAACCAGTTCAAAACCAACAACAAAATGTTCAAGCACAGAATGTGCAGGGACAACAACCGACTGGTAATAATTATACATATGCTGCAGCTGCTTCCCAGCCAACACAATCTCAGCAGCAGCAACAACAACCTCAACAGAACCAACCACAGGCGCAGAGTTATCCTCAAGATTACCAGCAACAGGCCTATCAGCAGCCTTTCCAGTCGCAACAGTCTCAACCAACTGGTAATCAGCAAGCTTACAATAATCAACAACAGTTGCAACAGCCGCAGGTTTACAATCCACCACCAAGTCAACCACAGACTCAATACATACCTGAACAGCTGTCACAAGTACCCCAGCCACAGCAACAGGTGCAGCAAGTGCCACAACAATATCTACAGACTCAGCAACAAATTCCTGAGCATAGGCTGTCAACAACCTCTCAACCTGAACTCATGCCATCGCCACAGGTTGTTCCTCCACCTGAGCATAGACTCAGTGTGGACTCTCAATTGGATCTGCAGAAACAACAGCAACAGCAGCAACAACAAATGTTTCATCAGCAGGGAAATGAGTCATTGCTAGTGAATAATTACCAGCAGCAGATGTCTATGCCTGATCTACAACAACACAGGAACTCGGTGACGCATTCGGCCAACTTTGGTGAATTATTGCAGTTACAACCTGAGCAAGTTATGCAACAGATTCCTACAAATGAGCAACAGCAAAGGCTAAGTTCCACTGCTAGGCCTCCTCTACAACAAATTTTGGAACATGAATCGGTGGTTGCGACACAGGAGATGCTCATGCAACAACAACAACCGCCGCCACAGCAGTATATGGAACAATATGTCCCACAACAACAGCAGCAGCAACAGTATATGCAGGTTATGCCGAATCAAGTATTGCAGCAACAGCCTAATCAAGTTATCCAGCAGCAACAACAACCTCAGATTATGCAGCAGCAGCCGCAGCAACAACCCCAAGTGTTGCAAACGACCAGTCAGACTGTGATGCAGCAACAACCTATAATTCAACAGCAGCAGCAACAACAGCAATCGGTTATTCAGCAACAGCAGCCAATTATACAGCAAGTTATGACGCCGCAACAGCCACCAATGCAGCAACTCTTGCCACCATCTACGCAGGCTATGCCGCAACAGATGTTGCAACCGCCATCGCAACAACTTGTTAGCTCTTCACCATCCATGCCACCGACAACTTCCGTATTACAACAGCCTCCTGCAGCTGTCCAACAGCAGATTATCATGCAGCCACCGCCTCAGCAACAGATTCAGAATGTGCAACAGCCTAGTCAGCCACCTATGATGCAGCTTTCTTCAAGCCAACAGACGCTACCACATGTTATTAATAACCAACAAGTCTTGCAGCAGCAGCAACAACAACAGCAAGTGATGCAGCAGCAACAAAATCAAGTTATGCAACAACAGCCGCAAGTGATTCAACAACAGCAGTCTCATGACTTACAGCAGCAGCAACAACAACAGCCTCAGGTGTTGCAGCAGCCGCAAGTTCTGCAACCATCGCCTCAGGTGATGCAACAGCAACCGCAAGTAATTCAACAGCCTCAAGTCATTCAGCAACAACCACCACAGGTTATACAACAGCAGCAGCAACCACAAGTC
This sequence comes from Lissagria laeviuscula, assembly GCA_030264695.1. Classification (NCBI taxonomy): domain Eukaryota; kingdom Metazoa; phylum Arthropoda; class Insecta; order Coleoptera; family Staphylinidae; genus Lissagria; species Lissagria laeviuscula. The sequence continues at coordinate 2,429 of JARJDU010022252.1, read as the reverse complement.
ATGCAGCAGCCTCCTCAAGTTGTCCAACAACAGCCACCACCTGTGTTGCAACAACAGTCGTCTCAAATTATGCAACAGCAGCCACAGCAACAACCACCATCTCAGGTGTTGCAACAACAGCAACTGCCGCAGCAGCAATACGCTCCTCATCCTACTGTAACCAACGTGGGACATATCCAGCCACCGCAGCAACAAGTGCTCCAGCAACCACCACAAGTGTTGCAACACCACTACATCCCGCAACAACAATCATCCGATATCCCTTCGCATATCAGTGACCTCGAGCAGCAAATGTATCTGTTGCAGCAACAGCAGCAGCAACAACAACAAATTGCGCATCAACCATCTGTCGACACACAACAACCACAACATCGTCTATCAACTGCTTCTTTGCCACCCATGGCAACGTTTGAAACCACTGTCGATCAGCGACGTATGTCCACCACTTCGCAACCACCGATCTTGGACTATGGCTATCAATATAGCCCTGAAGTTATCCTTCAGCAACAACAACAGCAGCAGCAACAACAACAGCAGGTTTCGCAATACTATCAACAACCACCTGCAGCACAAGGAAACCAGCCAACCAACAACTACATGGAATACTCGACGGAAAGTCTTTCGAATCTTGAAGAGCACAAGGACGACATGCAATCTTCACAACATAGCATTCTTAGTCAGGTTAGTAGCGATCTCATTGATCAGCATTCGGATCCTGGGAGGAATCGCTCTCCAAAAAGGCAAGCCCAACAACCGATCAAGCAACTCACGGTTGAGAAGGTGCATCCCGATGGTACCGTGGAATGTCATCTTCTCTTCAAACAAAAGACGATCAGTTTTAAGTTCAATAGATTTGATACCAAGCCGGAGGACATCATCGAGGGTATGATCAAAGAGGGATGTCTTAAGTCGGGCACTCATAGGACGCTTACTGAACAATTGGAGAGTGTCTTAAGACAATTGGTGATGAATCCTGATAGGCTTCCGGTTTGTCCGCGGTATATACAAAAGGTAAGGTTTATTAAAAGGGTTGCTTGATCGATTCGTGGACTTCAAAATTTCTTTGTTTGCTTTCACGCTGCGCGGTTTATTGAAAACCAAAGGTTAGACATGCGAGTCTTACTAGACCTTTACGTAAAACTCATAGGAGGTATAAATCAGTAAGTATTGATATGCTAGTTCTATGCTCTTATCTTCTTCCTATATGTATATCTCTTATTATTCTCTCTCTTAGCGTGATGATTCAACCGATCAATTCTCACAAGTGAAGCCAGAAGTCTTCAGCGACGTCGTCGCTAGTATGAAACACATGGACGACACAGTTTTGCAACAACAGCAGCAGCAGCAAGCTGCGACCTTCCAAGGATTGAAGACCTCGCTAGCTGAGAAGATGAGCAGTCAATTTGCATGTCGGGAAAGCTTGAATAGCAGTGGCACCGTATCCCGGAAGACTTCCACAGCTAGTGAGTACACTCCAGAACATACCTACGTCCATGATACACGTCCCTTGTATACGGAAACAACGGCGATTTCCTATGCGACAACTAACACAACAGAGACGTCGAGCATTGGAAGCGATAGCATACCTGCTGTAGCTCCTAGCATGACCGATGTTAACGACGGTAAGCAAAAGGTCGACGTCAAGATTGTTCATATCGAGACGGAGAGTGAAAACTCCACACCCAAGACGTCTCTCAGCTTGGACACAGATGCGTCCATTGCTGCTGTTACCGGCATGAGCGCGAAACCGCCAGTTGTTCCTATTCTTCCTCCAGTATATGACGCTGGTGATAATACCCAAGGTCAAGGTCTTAAGCCACAAACACCGAAACAACGCAAGATTTCGATATTTTTGGTAAGTCCTGTGAACTCCGGACAATTGGAATTACCACCTGCTGCAGCTGACATTAAGGACAAAGAGGTAACCACAGCTTTTAGGATATTGTTTACTATTATCCTGTTATGTCAATGCTTCTAGGACGAACAGGTGTATGCCCTCAAGAAAATCGACAACGAGGCCGACCTCTCAGACCGTCGAGATTCCATCGAATCCTCATCTGAAATGACTTCCTCCATAACCACCCTGGGTCCCCCATCCGTATCATCGTTCTCCATCACCTCGCAAACGCCTTCCACCGTTAACACAGTCTCGGGCAGTGTGGAAAACGTCTCTAACGAGCCGCTCGTCTGCGGTCCGGAAATGATCACCCTGGAACAGCTCAAAATTAGTCTCGAAGTCCTCAAGCAGGGCGGTCCCGTTTCCCTTAAAGAATCTCTGGACGTAAAACCATCGTCGACTTCGACACCCACCACCTCCACCATCTCGCAGACTAGTTTACCCGTCAGCGTTTGCAGCGTGGTAACAATTCCAACGTCGTCGACTAATGTTGCGACCTCTGCATCGTTGCCAATCGCCATTCCGCAAATTT
>JARJDU010022238.1:0-10573 GCA_030264695.1 Lissagria laeviuscula | reverse complement strand
GTCGTTGACTTGAGAACATTGGCGCATACGTTACATCCATACTTAACCGCTTCCATCCAGCGAGACCCGGTAGGGGATAAAGCTGGTAAAGGAAGTTTGTACAATGGGCTCAATCTAAGCGGCCAGTGTAGTGACAGTGGTCACACTCCTTTTTGACATACATACATAACCGCTTCCAATCTTACTTCTAAAGTTTTACCACGAGACTACGAACTCTTGCGTTGACAATATGCATTTTCTATGGCAACTATATATCTGCCGACGCATTTTTGTTTTGGCCTATCACCCGACGTTGTGCCGACGTTGGCCCGCTCGGCAGCCACCGTTAATCTGTTAGCTGGCAAACTTAAAATTAATTGACTTGCGCAGAGTAATAAAACATTTCCTGTGTATACTACTCTATCAATCAGTTAAATATAACTTTAATATTCAAATTTCTCTTCCATAATTTACATACTTTCTCAACTTTATTCAAATTTAATTAATTTACTTCCTTCTTTCCGAATGTCTTCAATCTCAATTAAAAACTGTTTTTTTTTTGTTTCAGTTTCTAGTGATAAGTCTATCATCAGCCTATCCTCAAGTCCCACCACGGATCCAAATACCAGGTGCTCTTTTCGTCGACGGACCACCTCAACGTGCAGCACCAGCACGTGCTCGCGCTCGCATTCCTCAAGCTTTCATCCCTGAAGTTCGCCCCGTGATCGAAGAGCAAGAAGATGCTCCAAATCCAATCCGTTATGTTCCTCAACCACAATCAATCCCCACACAGCATCTCATAGAAGTAGAGCCAGAACTTCGTGAAAAACCCGAATTGTCTTTCCGTCCCGAACGACCCATTGCTCCTCCTCGTCAAGACAATCAACGACAGATCCAATATGCTCAACAAAGTCAACAACAACAACAACAGCAACGTCCAGTCATTCGACAAGAATTAAAACAACAACAGAACTATGCTCCAGCTGTTGAAATTCCTCACTTGAGACGTCCAGTACAGCAACAGGCACAGATCCAGCAGCAAATCAGACCCCAACCTCGACCTGCTGCTCGTCCAGCGCCTCAATACTTAGATGATGAAGGTCATCGTACTAGAAAGCCTCCAGTGCAAATCCTTCGTAAGTATAGAACAGATAATGCCGATGGAAGCATAACATGGGGATATGAGAATGAAGACGGGTCTTTCAAAGAGGAGAATATTGGCATTGATTGTATCACAAGAGGGAAGTATGGATACGTGGATCCAGATGGTGTAAAGAGAGAATACACTTATGAGACGGGTGGTACTTGCGAAGAACCGGAGGAAGATTTGGAAGACTTACCTCCAGGTCAACAACCGGTGCAGAAAGGGAAAAAGACTTACAAACCACTCCCACAATATGTTAATTAGTGTATAGAAGTATAATTTTGTATGTTTACAATGTGTGTTTGATACAAAAAGCCATTAATTATTTTAAATTTAATTAAATAATATTTTAATGCCAAATCTTCCTTTCATTGTCCTATTTCTTATATAAACAGTTCTTTTGACAATACTGACAAAATAACATATTCAAAATATTTAAAAAAATAATTAATAAATCTATTAACTTAAGCAATGATTAGTATTAAATGAAGGCCTTAATATTGCCTCTGTCTATGATTAGTATAATTCGGTTGGAAGCCTTTGCGCTGGTTCATGTTCCAATGTTCGGGTGGTGTGATTGATATATCCATGTAATCTCCAATTGTGAATCGTGCTTGGTTCAAAGTCTTCATGTCTTCTGATCCTTTCATTCCTGATGTTATAGTCCCAATTTCTTTCATGCGATATACTGGAGATCTATTGTCTGGGTACACTAAACCAAACGAAAGTTTGGTACCTTTGCGGCGTGCATCTGGATTAACTTTTTTTACCAAGATGCCTAATTCACTTAGGGTAGCATCACGCCAGGTGTAAATCTGTAACTCATTTTCTGGGACATTGCCTTTGGTATATTCAACGATTTTATGATGATAGCCATTTGTTGATAGAAAAACTCGAAGTAGAAACGGGCAAACCTGCAAAATAAATTATTTAGATAAATTATATTATAAACAGAGATGTAGTTATCCCAAAAATGAATTAAATAAGAAAATATTAAAATAAAGAACATGGTTAAATATACCTTTTGACGGTCAACACCGTCTTCTTTTTTTTCTTCGACGATTAATTCAACAGGATTAATTCCAGTCATTATGAAATAAATGAATTAATATTTCGGTAAATCTTAAAGATGGAAAAAGTAAGGTTAGTTGTTGTTTAGATTGTCACTATATGTATTTTCGTAGATACAGAGTGTACGAAAATAATAATTTTTTAATTATAAAAACAAGTAAACTACGATTATTTTAAATATATATTTTTTAAATTACATTGGTATTTATGTCTACTATAATTGCAAAATAAGTAAACAAAAAATTATTTTTAACAAATTTATTTTGATATTCTTGCAATTTAATTTTAGTGAATTTCCATAGAGTTCAAACATTTGATAATGGAAGCAGCACATTCTACTAAAGTTAAAAATAGAAACTTACTGCATGCTTTAAGTTGTTATCTACAAATTAATCACAAAATAAAATAATAATATTGATTCATATAGTTGCCATAAGTAATATTCATTAATTACTTCCAATTATTTTATAATTATAATTTGATAAATGCTAAAATATAAACAAGATAATATGAAGTCTAAACATAATTTATATTCATATGAATCCAAACAAACTGTAAGTACAATTCTGTTACAGCACCGGTAAGCATCACCATCATATGACATGAGCACTAGTAGGAATAGATCATTACAATACTTTTTTCATAATAAACTCGCAGTGAACATATTCTTGCCATTAAAGTTGCCTCTTGCGCTACAACTAATAACATAAACAATTGATATTTTAGCATAACTTAAGCAAATATCTGGGAATTCATCTCAAATCTGAACATCAAATCAACAGAATCTGTAAACTTTTATTGCTCTATTACAACTGCAACTTTCACCTAAAATATAAACATGTCCAAATTGGAACAACGCCTGAACATCGATGAACCATTATGGGATCAGAGTACATTTGTAGGTCGCTTTCGGCATTTCATGTGGGTTACCGATCCTCGAAGCGGTTTAGTGACTGAGGACACACTTGATAAAGCGAAGGAACTAGTGCTTGCTTATCGCAAAGGTCAAGAACCAGCTGGTACTACTACGGAGCAGGTAATTGCTGCAAAGAAGTTATATGAAAGTGCGTTTCATCCTGATAGTGGAGAGAAGCAGAATGTTTTTGGACGAATGTCTTTCCAAGTGCCCGGAGGTATGCTTATCACTGGTGCTATGTTACAATTCTATAGGTAAAGTAATAAATATGCAATATCATAGTTTGAGGGTAATACTTATTGTATAAGTTGTTTAAAATTTATGAAATGGTATTGATGTTAAATGTTAAATGCTTGTGATTTAAAAATTGATGGGTATTTGTTTGATGTCTATTTATAGGACAAGCACTGCTGTTGTGTTTTGGCAATGGGTTAATCAATCTTTCAATGCACTTGTTAATTACACCAATCGGAATGCAAATAGTCCAATCACAACAACTCAGCTGGGTGTTGCATATGTTTCGGCTACAGCTAGTGCTATGATAACTGCTTTAGGATGTAAAACTTATTGGACAAAACATGCTAGCCCTTTCATCCAGGTACATATAAATTGCTGTTAGTAGCAAGTTACTTAAAAGTTCTTTCTTTAGCTTCCATATATTCTAAATATAATTTCATATCTGATTTTGGCAATCAGTCCAAAACTTATTTCAGTGTATACAAAATAAATGAATACGAAATTTTATTGAAAAATTACTTAAATTTTGTATATTTGCAGAGATATGTACCGTTTGCAGCCGTTGCAGCGGCAAACTGCGTCAACATCCCTCTGATGAGACAGTCGGAACTCTTAAACGGAATTGAAGTTTATGATGAAAATAACGCCGTTGTGGGACAATCACGTTTGGCAGCAGCTAAGGGTATCACTCAGGTTATCATCTCTCGTATCACAATGTGCGCTCCTGGTATGGTCATCCTTCCAGTTATCATGGAAAGAATGGAAAAATTTAACTGGATGAAACGCGTTACAGCATTGCATGGCCCAATGCAAGTAATGATGGTCGGTTGTTTGTAAGTATTTCAATTTAGTGTTCCTACGGTTATGTTAAAAGTGCCTAGTTTGGACGCATTTGCGTGCCCTAATGTGTAAAGTGGCAAGCTATTAAGACCTCGCATTCCTCACGCATTTCCCGATTTCTAAGCAACGAAACGGGTTGGGCGATGGGTTTGCAACATATCCCTGTAATGTACACTTAAATACATTTGTTGCAATGCTAACAAAACTTGATCAGGCGGGGAGAAAGTTGGTAGGTCTAGGCCCTACTGCAGAGGCGTGTTTGGCTCAGTCGGGGTCCTAGGCGCCTATGGTTTTCCGTGTTACGAAATCAGTCAGTCAAGTGTAAGTCACACGACTTGGAAAAATGTAATAAACTTGATGGGTGATAGGTCTGCGCGGGACCACTCTATTCTTAGGGTAGTAGTATGTGGTAGTATCAACCCACGATGCCAGGTTACTCGCGTACGTGCATCAGTACGCAAAACTCGCGGGCACTTACGATGTCAGTTTATGCGTCCTCTCATCAACAACGTTTTTTTGTGGTTCGCTTGTGAATTATTATCATTTAAGAAATATAAATTAAATTATTACAAATTCTGTTCGATTAGAGGAAAAATAGTGCCAGACATGCAGAACGCCGGATTCCAGCGGTCCTGCTATATCACAATTATTTACTTAATTAACATACAATTGCGTTTGTTTTCTTTATTTTTGTGAATATCATATTAATTGTTTTGTTTACAGCTTGACATTTATGGTACCCACTGCATGTGGTCTGTTTCCACAAAATTGGTAAGAGGATAATCAAGTTAAATAAATTCATATTTCAACAGATTAACTATAGTATAGTTAACATAGTTAATCTGTGGTGTTATTCTCTTCCTAATATTTATTGTACTACCGTGAATTTTTACAGTTCTATGAAAACAACAACAATGAAAATGTTCGAACCTGAAGAGTACAACAGGATGAAGGAAAAATGGGGTAATCAGATGCCTGAATATGTTTACTTCAACAAGGGTCTATAAATATCATCACATAGGCGAAATCGAAAAAAATAACAACAATAGAACCGATTAGTTAGGTAAAAGTCTCGTACGAACTAAATCCCATAAGAGTTGTAATCTTATTTTAAACGATCAATCCTCGAGTGTACAAATACGTACTTACAGCCTAAATACAAACGGTGAAGGAGAGTGTGTCCTTAGTATCAGACAATATTGTAGTCAATAAGTAAATGTTTTAAAACGCGATGGTCAATTTCCCATTAACTTAACCAAAGAAATACAAAAACTAGTCAACAAAATATGTTTTTCTGAAGCTTTTAATTGCCTCGGTTACATATTTCCCATATGATCAAAAGTGTTCAAGCCATATATGACATTCTATGTTGGATACTATATTATATGCTGTGTGTTCACTTAGGCTATGAAATCCATTCTATGTAGGGATAGTAATGGAATCATAAAATCTTTTTGATTAATGAAATAGCACAAGAAATAAATATAGGATGTAAATCTAAAGACAACTGTAAAGCCATGATATACGTACATAGTTCAAACAGATTGTTTAATCAATCCATTACGTTTCAAAGCATAAAACGATTAGAAATATCAGTAAATAATAATTATGGTGAAATATGATTTTATAATGATTTTACTTTCTATTGGGAATTGCTAGTATCAAAATGGATGTATACTTAATAATAATAATTACAATGTGCAATAAATTTTTCTCATTTATTGGTAATTTATGTTTTCACGCATGTTTTTTTATTTATATTTTATGAATATGATAACTACCACAACACATATACGATTGCCGACGGATTATGATTGGTCAGTGGTTACTGCCACCGCTATTTAGCCAGCACGTCGCCGACGTTGGGTAGACGTTGGTGTGTGGTAGCTGGGTATTCTTAGCCAAATATTTATTTCATTTCTTCACTTCACTATTTTTTTAAGAGTAAGAATGCATATTATATTTGTGTTATTAATATTTATATTTTGTAGTACATTCATAGATTTAGCTAGTTTTTAACATTTTGTCGGCAATGATTCTTAAATTATAGTACTAATTGGTATGATTGGAGATTTTTTCTTAGTATGCAATGTAATGTCGATTAATGTACTTTAGTGTAATCTATTTTAAAATGAATTTTTTTAATTAGCGCTTGGTTAACTGTATGTGCGAGTTTGCAGTGCAAAGATAAGTCAAGTAAGTGTGAATCATATGATACTTTTTGGTGTTTTAAATCATTGATGAGGGTCCAAACTTCAATATTAATAGTGTAATTTTGTTACTAATAATAAATTAAACTAATAAAGCCACATAAACTTTATTTATTTTATTAGAATACTTATCTTTTAAAACAGTATGAAATAAAATTGGCATTATTTTTTGAATTTAAGATTAAAACAGACTCTCTTACGTATGAGGAACTGCCGGTACGTAATCGTAATATAACCGGCCCGCAAATATCTTAAAAAATATTAAGCTAATAATAAAAAAATACTAATAATATTGTTACCGGTCCGCTTAAAAAACAACATATTTTCAGGTCCACAGTGAATTTTGGGTTGAAAAACACTGGTCTAGATAAATAGGTTGTTGAACTATTATTTTAGAAGTGCTTCTTCGCCTTAAAATAGCATATGGTGCCGTACAAGAGGAACATATCGTATGGGAAAACATAAAAGTAAATTTAAAAAAACAGAGAGAAAAAAGCTTTAAGGAGTTGAGATCTTCAGAAGCTTTGAATCAAGAATATCATCAATTTCAGAATTAAATGTTATAATTGTGCAAGCAAGATATTAATATTTGATGCCAATTGTACATGAATTGGTCAAGAAGATGTATAAAATGGCAAGATTAAAAAGAGCATCCTTATATTGAAATTACAAGACAATTTTGTTTTAAGAGATATATTAGACCATCTAAGAAGATCCACTTAATACTTAACATAAATTTGCCATGTGTTTGAATCGAAAGCAAATAGTCTTTGAACAGATCAAAAATTGAGCAGATTAATTTTAATTTCACACATTTAGAGTGAGCTTTTGTATTTTTTAATTTAAATATACATCAGTTCTCTTTTTTGGCACTTGCCAACTTGATGAAAATGAGAGCAGAGATTAAAGGCAATGTGTACAATGCAGTAACTATAAATTTGGGGCCCAATTGCAGAGAAGTTATGGGGCTTTTACTATCTTACTTTTTTGGGGGCGGGAGTGCTGAATGAATTTTCTGTAAGTAAAAGAATTTATTTTTTTTTTGTTTTTTTGTTTATTTTCATATTTTAAGTGGACTATTCTATTAACAGAATGAAGGGACCTATCGCTCTTGTTGAAAGGGCCCAGAAAGACGACGTAAGAGGTAATTTGATATCCACACACATTGCAGGTCAAGTTCATATTTAGATGCATTACTAGCAATATGTAGTTCGAACTTTCAGGGTAGGCGAATACTTACAATACAACTTTTTTCTTGCTTGAAAAAAGTAAAATGGACTTTTTCGTTAAATATTATTCATACATTGGGTATTAAAGTTCCTAGGCGGCGTCTTGGCTCTCAAAAAGCCTTCTTAAGCTTTCGGCATGCCTCTAACACTGCTCCCAACGGGTTGTTATGTTATAATTTGCTTCGGCGAATAATCCTCAACACCGCCTTGCCTACCTTAATTGCCCCACTTTAGGAATTATTGCAGATTTAATTTTAAGTGCAATAACATTAGGTACTCAGATAGAATTCTTTAACTATTTCCGGAAAAACCCATGCTATGTCTTAATAATACAAACCAAATACAGTTTAATGTATTTATTTGCTTAAGCTGTACTTTGAACAAATGTTAGGAGGCATTTGGGTCGGTTGGAGGATTCAGAATATTTCAAAATCTAGTGTTATGAAATTTATTTTTAAAATTGATTGCAATTCTATTTTAGCGGGATTATAAATCATTAAAGATAATTTGGTTATAATTAAATAATTCTTGAATGCAGTCCATTAGTATTTTGCTTAACTACAGCTCTGGCTACGCATTACAATCAAACGCAAATATTAAAATATATTACTTTTTAGTGCTACTATCGATGAATTAAATAATTATTAATTCATTAGTAACGTTGATTACTTGCTTTGATTTCGTTATGACCAGTAGTGGAGTGCCAAATAAAGTAGTGCCAGGGCTTATTATTATTTGATACAATTTTTTTTAGCTTACTTGCGTACTGGATTGTTGAAATTTGCATTTTTAGGATCGTCGACCTTTTTTTTTGAGCTCATCCGTCACTGGGTGGACTGATTATGTTAATTATGTAAAAGTTTTTTTACCTTTGGTATAAAAATAATGCCGGGGCGCTGCCCTGGTTCGCCCTGGCGCCACTACATCACTGGTTATGACCTCGATTATCATCACTATTTTTTAACTCTCATATTAAATCATGTTTAAGTGGAAATTACTAAAACAATTGATTATATATCAATACTAGGTTACTAATAACATTAAGCATTGTAGGAACTTTCCGGATTTTAAAATGTAGACTCGATCGATCAAGGCTAATACTCGTAATTTCAAATAATTTAATAAAATTGTTTTATAAGTTGAACATCTTATGACGACAAAACGTTTTTATGTCACTTACAAGTACCGGCGTTATTTTGCAAATATGACTACTCTTATTATGAATTAAATATGACAAAGACTGCAATGTTTGAAAATAAGATCTATTGCCTACTAGAATTACATTCATGCTAATTTCAATACTTCTACAATAAAAGAAAATATTGCAGTTTACATTATAATATCTAATATAATATAATATCTATAAAAGTTGATACGATCCATTACTCTGTAAAAGTTATCTTACTCTATCAGTTTCTTATCAGCATACAATGATTGCTCTCAGACACTGTAAGAGTTCTCCACTCGTCTCTATACTCACAGTAAGTAAATTGAACTTGTAGAAGCGCTGTTTATAAATAACTTATTAATAAGAATGTCGTACATAGCCCAGAACACAACAACAATCCATGTTTCCAAAGAGGAAGCATCACATAGATAAATGTCATTCAATTTGCCTGTGGAGACGCGGGATGTTATAACGAGTACATTGAACAAGCGCATACAGTAAATAAACAAGCGTGCAAATTGTGTGCACAATAACGTTGGTGAATGTTAATCGAATTAGTGTATTGACACACATCAACATCAACTAAATTCAGGAATTATTTATTCGTTAATAAATTTACAATTTAGAAGAAGTATGTATTCGCTGGAAATTTGTAATTAGAACCTGGAATTAGGTAAATTTGACCTACAACACAACTAATACTAAATGGGAGTGTTTGAGTATTGCGCTTTACCTGTTATTAATGCGGGATTATAATAGGGTTTAGGTAGTTTTCAGAATTTGTGGTGGGCGAAATGAGAGAATAAATGCCGAATTTATACGAGCAATATGCTCACATCGAAATCAAACTTCGTTCATAGTTGTGGACTCGTTGCGGTAATCAGTAGCAAGTGAATTTAGCTATTTTGGTATCAGCCGATTATTTTGTTCAAACCAAATGGAGATATATGAAGATGGTGCTACGTGAGTAGAAAATATTTTAGTATTATTGACATAACATTAAACTGTAGTTGTTTTATTTCAAAGATCAAATGTGTTATGATGTCAAAAAGTATATGATACTTTGCAAATTACATCATTTTTGTTTATCGCTTAAATATTCATACTTATTCTAATACAAATTTAATTAAATTTAATTAATTTATTATTTATTGATTGATATTTATTTGAAGTGTAACTGTTTAGCTCATCAGCTGAGGATGCATACGACGTGTTTGATATTAAGAATATTCCTTCGCTGCTATCGTCTTATGATGAAAGCATAAACGAAGCTTCTCAAGGATTGACAATGACTTCTCTTGGAGCTTTAGTATTCTTAAGTAAGTTATCATTCTCATACTAAAGTTGAATAGCCAACTGACCACTTTTTTTTAGGTCAAAATGAATCACAAGTAAGTTTTGGTTTTGAAGCCACAGAAGATTCCGATGAAAATCAAGTCGAACGATTATCTTTAGCTTACGAACGACTTCATTGTATTCCAAAAGTGTTGCTGTATGATCTTGCACCAAAAGTAAAAATATTAGACATTAGCCACAATGAATTCGAGTAAGTTATTAACAAATTACAATAAATGATTACAACAATTATCTAATACCTTTATTTCAGTAATTTAGATTTCTTAAAAAACTTCAAACAACTTACAACATTGATCTGTGATCGAAACAATATCACTTCATCTACACGCTTGCCGTCCATGTCTAAATTAGAGCTTTTGTGGATGAACCATTGCAAAATTTATGAACTGTATCCTTGGATCAAGCACCTTCAGGAGTCATGTC
>JARJDU010022233.1:0-10636 GCA_030264695.1 Lissagria laeviuscula | reverse complement strand
TGTGGCAACATCCTGATTAATGTAAATCATTACTGTATGTTTTAAGCAATCTTATCTTTGAAGTCTTAATCAGTATCAGTAAAATATGATTTTAATGAAGTAGTTCTTGGTATATAAGAGTGGTATACGTTCATACCTTCATTTAGTCTACAACAGGCTAACATTTCCTTCAAAGCTCTTGAATCTTACCACCTTCTCATGTGTTTCTATTAACCCGTCATCTCCTAAAGGTTTTTATCTTCTCCCTAGGCCATAGACTTGAGTTGATCTTTTAGATCTTTCAAAATTATTAAACACAGCAAGCAAGCAAGCTGTGTAAACTAAGGAATTTATAATAATATTGGTCTTACTTTGCAGTAAACTATTATAGTAGCACAAGAATTAAATCATGAGTGTCAGGCCCGTCTTAGCAAAACAGTGGGCCCGGCGAATATGTTAGGTGCTGTGTCTTCTCCGCGTCTGAATAACTTTTTTTGCAGTCGGTTAAAAAATTATTCAAATGTACTGGTGCATATAAATATTTGATTGTTTTCTTTTTGTCTAACGCTGACAGTACTCTGACAAGAACTTTAAGTACTAGTCAAAATCCGTTGGACAAAACAACAAGCAACTAAAGCCAAGCATAATTTTAAAGTGAAACATTAAGATAAATAATTTATTAATTTTGATGCCCCCGGTTTTTACCCATAGTACCATGCCTAAAGACAACACTGTAAAGTGCGTTAAGTTTGTTATTTTTAGATAAATTAAATAACCCTTTACCATTTCGACTTAATATTCATCTGTTTTTTTTTTTTAAATCTTATTTATATTTCCTGACTTGAATATGTTGCCTTACCCAAAAATATTATTGTATATTGTAAGTAAATACACAAAGCAATCGTTTGTGTAACAACTGCTGCATTAATAAACGTAATGCTGTGTTTTGTTTGACTGTTACGGAATGCAAGCAAGACGGTTGACAATTTAAGATTTAAATGTAAAATTTCCTAAATGCAAACAGACTGAAATATCGAAACTTAAAAATATAATCACCCAAACACTAGAAAACTTCGTGTACTGTGTTGTGGGCTATATTTATAGTTGCGGCTGCTAGTGCATATTATTATTATTATTAGTATTATATACGCAGGACGTACGCTTTGCTCGACGACAAGAGACAATAGGAATTAAAAATAAGGAAGTAACAACGTGTCGAGATATATGCGAAAGCGCTTGCTTGTTCTCTCGCTCTCTTTGCTCTTGTTAGAAGATGAAATACGTACAATTTTAGGAAAACGTAATATAATTTTAGCTGTATCATGCACTAGCACAGATTAACTATACACTCGTACCTCGGTTTAACTAACAGACCCCGAATAACGGATATCGGCTTTAACGGACAATTTAGAGTTTAACGATCAGCGTGCACCCTCTATGGTGTTATAGCAATACTACTGTTTTGTGTAATGTCTATTAGATGGCCAACGTTAAGTGATGCAATTAAGGTACATATAACGGTACATTACACGATTTTAAATATAATTTGTATGTAATATATTTAAATACAATGTAAAACATACTGTGTCTGATATTAAGAAATCTAAATTTAAATTACAACAACATTCAATCAAATTTTCTGAGGATGAACACGCTATTAAGTCAGAAAATGTTCGGAAGCATGTGAAGTGCAGTACAGAAAAGAATTGTGGTATTAATATTATATTACATCTAATAAAGAATGTTATTTTTGTAATGTCTACTCTCTTTTGAACTGTTGTGATTGAGCAAAACAAACAAGAGTTTTAGCGGTTTAAGTTAGAGCGGTTAAATTATTGGAAATTTTATGGTTAACTGTCAGGAAAAGCTCTTTGTGAACAGCTGATGTTCCTGTTTGTCGACCTCTTCGCATAGGCTACTTCATGATCTTCAAAGTACGTGCGGTTCCCTTTTCTGCATTGACTTTTGATTTAACGGATTTTTTTGTTTAACGGACAACGGTCATCCCCTATTAGTCCGTTAGGTATGAGGCTACTTTAGATCAGGGCTCGGCATTCTTTATTTACCTTTATTTAAAATGATGTAATAATTAAATATGAAACTATTATTGCATACAAACAATGTAAAAGCCTAAATTGTAAAATTTTGCATAGTCTAGTCCTGCTTGCACTTAAAAATTGCTTGCGGGCATCTCGAACCCTGCTATAGATTGATAAACTAATGGAATCAAATGGGTTCTGCATAACGGATCTGCAGTGGGATGACGCCACACATGCTGGTGCTGGAATGCAGGGGCTGCTTCACGTACATACCACGTTTTGGGGGTGGCGGACTTCAAAATAAAATTAGTCTAGAGGTACTGGCGCGCATCGCAACAGGATACCGCTACCAACTTGGCAAGATTGCAAACAGTTTTTCGGTGGAAGCTTGACAACTAGTGCGCGCGAATAGGTAATAGAATAGCAGCTCCGCACAACCAGCAAAACAAGCTTTACCGTTGCGCTAGGTTTGGGGCAGCCTTTACTTACAAATGATTACAAAGCTGTATAAAAAAAGATGAACGAATGCCCACTAAAAAACCATAATATATTATTTGTATTTAATTTTGCAGGAACAGATTTTTAAATTATAAATTCTTCAGTTTAACGCATTATCACGTGTGAAAGAAATCCATTATATTAATCTTGCTTACATTATAAACACATAATTAATATAAATGTTATCATCATCGTGTTAAGTTCTGAGAAAACGAACGTTTCATCTCTATAAACCCTATATGTTTTGCTGTAGCTTTTGCTTTTCAGCATACACAATTGAGAAAATCGATAAGACACGTACACCGCAAACCTTAGATGGAAAGATACAATTGTTCAGCACTAAGTTACCGACAAACGCGCTAATAAATATGAAACAGATGTGACGTTATTAATATTTCCTTGTCTTATTACTTGTCAATGAAAGAAGCGCCAGCGACTCCGCATTGTGCGCGTTGCGCGTTTCATTGACAAGCAGCAGGATCCATCCCTCTCGCTAGCTGGCGTATGTGTATGCGCCACCTTCCTGCTGGCCTAGTATTCCGTCGCTGTGCCCTGCTTTGCTTCCTTATCGATTGCGTTAAAATCGAAAGTGTTCCAAGTTTACCCATTAATCCTGCTTGTTTAAGCTCAGCGCCAGCAACTTTCTTCCCAATCGCTATGCAAACTAAACAAATTTTTTATTTTTCGAAATTCGAAATTAAATATTTAATTACCATTTGATTAAATTTTATCTGGGAAAGAATGCGATTTTAGAGTTTTAGCTGGCATTGTTTTCATTACGACGGGAGCGGCTGTCGATTTGCTTCATCTGCAGGACACGCGCGACGTCTTTATCGAGTCTTGGCCACAACGGCGGCGAGTCTTTGTCATCTTTGTGTGTTCTATGGTAGATGATGGTAGTAGCTATATGTATCTATAGCTAGCCTAGCACTTGGCTGGCTAACTGGCCAACCGGCTAGAGTAGCGTAGCGCGTACAAAACACAGCCAGCAGGAGAAACTAGGTCACAGTGGTCTCGGATTTCGGGACGCCACGCCGCGTATCCCGGCCACGACGCGCGCTCTCCTGCTGCATGCACACCGCCGCGCTTTTCACTTTTGCTGCTTGCTCTTTCTCTCTACTGCCGCACGCTGCTCGCATCATCGTGTCTGTAGTAGTGCGTAATCCTGGCACGCTTTTCTTCCATCCTCGCATTTCATTTACTTACTCCCCTTCCGTGTTCCACTTCTATTTTCACTTTCTACTCATATTCAATTGAATTAATTTTATATCTCCCTTTATTTTTCTCGTGATTCTCTTATAGAATTTCCATGATCATTTCAAAGCGTGTGTTTTCCTTAAAAATTCTATTTGCATTAACACTCTGTATATTATCAGCATATACTACTATTTCGAATAACTCTACAGTTGGCAACATTGAAATATCGAAGCGGCGATGATTCACGACCACGGCCGACTTGGTTGCAGGCTATTTTCAAGCGCTCTGCCGAATCGCAAGCGACCCGTAGATGTAGCTCGTTAGTACACGGTCTTTTCACTCAGTGCCGTTTCCCCCATTGTGACCGATCGCCAAGAAGCAGCCCCCAAAACGGCGACGACATCGACTTCCAACACGTTTAATACATGCTGGATCGATTGTGCATGGTGTGTCGAGGTGCTGCCGTCGATGGTGGTAAGTTAGACGATTGCCGTGCGCGACGAATAGAGCTAGAGCTCTCTGGGAAGTCCAAACGCGCGTAAACAATCGACGCTCGCGTTCGGTTCCTGCTTCCGCGTTCGATAATACGCTATACATTTGGCTGCTTCCTTTATTTCGATTGCGGTCCTTCGACGGAGATGTCCATGCTCGCTTTGTGTGTCAATCCGCGTTTATCTTTATCAGCTCGATTCCTTTCTTGCAACTCCCCACTACACAACAGTTGTGTTTAGGTAAAATGTTGTGTTTTGTATTCTAACCTTACTTATTTTTCTAGCAGGATTTTTCACCTTTTGCTAGTGAATTAGTAGGTAGATTTTCTTCAATGTGATTTAATCAATCGGTTCATTAAAATAAGTGCTAAGTAATGAAGTAGATTGAAGGGAACTTGGTGTTGCATTAAATGACTTATTCTCACTTGTTTCAGATTTATAATTCACCCCGAAAGTAGAAGAAAAACTCAAGACGAATCTTTGGACGTTGGCGGCACCGCGCGACATGTCGGCGCAGATGGGCGGCAAGAAGTCGGGCGGCAGCAGTAATAGTTCAATGGTTAATACACCGGCAAGCACACCCGTCGCCACCATGGCTAATGGTCAGCAGTCCACTCCACCACCAAATAATGCTCCCAAATATGGTACGATTATATATCTACATGTTTACAATATAACATGGTTAAGATTGATACTAAATCTATGTAATTTTTTAGGAACACTAGTCCCGAATAGAATATTTGTGGGTGGTATCTCAGCAAACACCACCGAGACAGAATTACTTCAGTTGTTCAGCAACTATGGGACTGTGAAGGCAGCAAAGATTATTCAGGATCGTGCTGGAGTATCCAAAGGCTATGGTTTCATTACATTCGATAGTGAAGACGACGCCAAGCGTTTACAACGTGAGGCTGATAACATAATCTTGCGTGAACGGAAGTTGAACATTGCACCTGCAATCAAAAAACAGGTATGTAAATAATTGGTTTAAACAGCATAGATATTATTCACAATGTTAATATTTTAAGCCATTCAATCGAGCATTCGATGGATCTAGTCCACCAGCGGTGGCTTCGGGTTATCCGCCCAACTTTTTCACGCCCGGTTCGATGCCGTTCTTCCAAGGCGGTGTCGCTTACTATCCTCAACCGCCTTCAGGACCAGCGGATCCTTCCACTCAGCCGCCGACTGTGTATCAAAGTAAGTGCACACACATCTTATTTGTTGTTTGTATTATTAGCCTATTCTGGACCTTTCTATAATCCTGTAATTTATCAGCACCTTGGGTTCGAAATAAGTCTTAGGTCTTATTCGCATAAGCAGTAGTACTGGGAGACTGCAGTCATAGTTGTGATAACTTTAAAGTCGGAGCATTCACTTAGGCTGAGGTATTTTACACAACGCATGCGCCAAATCTTAAAGGTTGATTAGCGTGATTGTTGTTAAGCGTGCACGGTAAATAGTAATGGCTTCCAAGTTGCTGTACTCCGCTGTTTATGTGACTGAGACTTAAGCTATTCCCGTCTTTTGTGTTAATTTATTATGACACTGTTGTAATTTATTATTAATGTGCTATTCAAAAGTAAAGGCAGGTTATTTAATATTAATGAAAATGTTTGTTTAATCCAGAATGTGTTTTAGCTCCGTCTGTCTATCCGCCGCAGTCGGCACCGCCACAAGCTGCTCCCTATCAGCCGGTGATGTTCCCCCCGCAGCCTATCTACATGCCCCAGCAATATCCCATGCCGATGCCGGTAAGTGTCCTATATAATCAATGACTTACAATATCGCAATAATGAAATGTGTTCTTAATCAATTACTTACTATATTCACAATCAGAAAACTACTATTAATATCCATATGTACATATAGTGCGTTCTTAAATTAACTCGGAGGTCTCATTTGCGTTCTTTATTGTACCACAAGCGATGTGATTGAGGAAGTTCCGTCTCTCAGATTTTAAAGCTAGTCTCTGAGTCTGCGCATTACGAGCTACCTGCTATAGATTATAATCTAGAATTTGTCGCCTCGATAGCGTTCTTTAATTCAAAACTCGATTAGCTCGCTGATCACGTGACTGAATATTTTGCTCGTTCCGAGATAATTTAGGAACGCACTAAATATTTGATAAGGAAAAGGGCAGTGTGTTTGTTCCATGCATTCTCGGCAGTAAACAAACGATATAATTGTTGTGTCAGTGTATAATATTAATAATATGCATATTTCTTGTTTTCTCTCTTTTTGTGTCTCTCCGTGCGTACGAATGATTGTCTCGGCGGAGAGTAGTCCAGCAACTACATATCGGAGGGACTGTATCCGGTGTCCCAGCCAGCGTACGTGTTGCTGGACGGCCTGCAGTACTGAGGGCCCCCGTTTTACCGCTCGACCCCCTACTTAAGGTTATTTTCTTATCACAGAAAAACAAATATATAAATTCTCTGCTCATCATCAGTTTTGTTGTTTTCGTTGTTGCGGAAGAATGCGAAACATTCTTATGAGGCTGAGCATATAACAATTATGGCAATTGTTTCATTTCGATATCAGTTGTTGTTCTTAGTGCACGTCGTTTTTGTTGTTTTTTTTTTTGGAAATTCTGGCCGCCTATCCAATGGAATGGTTGCTGGTGCAGGGGCGCGCGCCAAGCTAGATCGGCACCGGGATGCGGTCTTTTTGCTGTTGTTTCTGGCGCGTCCCTGTGCCTGTGCTGATGTATTACTTATAGATGATTTGGTTTGTTGGCATTCATACTAATTATTAATTCGCAGTGTTACCATTCTGACCAAGAAGCAGGGTTTCCTGAAGTAATTGTAAAATTTTTCTGTTCGTTGTGTTTTTCGTTGTGCAATTTTTGTTCCTAGACATAGATCACACTGAAGCAACCCTTCTTCATTGCCGCATGATCTTTACATTCATGATATAATGCTTATTTGGATTTTGTTCTTTATCTGTTTTTTGTCTTGAGTTTTTAAATTCTAATGGTATGTGATGTTTCAGTATGACTACAATTATTACCCCAACGGCGGGCAATCGTACATGTTGGGGGGACCGGGCGGCGGTGGAGGGCAAAATGGCGGAAGCGGTCCTCAGTCCTCCGCCGCCACTGGTTGCCAACCGCAACCTATGCAACAGCGGGGTAACAGTCCGCCACGCCAGCAAGTCTACAGCCACCCCTTACCACCCGCCGTCTCCGCTGCTGGCGGGGGTTACGCCAATCCCCAAGAGCTCTACTACAACATGTACCCAATCGAGGGGACGATGTATGCTGACCCTGGGCAAGGGATTGAAACAATGTCCCTTAGCAATGGAGTCATGTCCGAGGTAATATTTTAATGTTCCGTTGAAAAATCTCACCACACATTATCCCTTTTCACATGCTAACATGAAACTTAACAAAAAAAACTACACGCATTATAGGAATATCAGCAACAGGAAGAGTTACTGTCCGGGGGCGGTTGTTCTCCCCAAGCGGCCAAAGGCCATGGGGTAGGCATGCAAGCAAGCGACACTAGCAGACAAACCACTACACCAGTGGTATCTCTGCTGTCGCTTGATCATCAGCAGGAGAAAGACCTGATGTCGATGCAAAGCGGCAGGCGCCGTAAACCGCCACCGGTGACACCAACGCAACAGCCGGTTGTGTCCGCCGCTCCCATTCCGTTGCTCATTCCAAATTTCTTGCCGCCACCACCGCCACAAGAACTCGCCATGCCGCTTCCCAACGGCTACAATACATACCCGCCGATGCCCTATGAGTTTCACTTCGCCCCCGTTGCGGGAAACTATCATCGGCCGCAACTTAGTCAAAAGCCCCAGCACGTAAACGGCTATTACCATAATAGTAGCAATATCTACAACAATAAGCGAACCTCTTGGAAGAACTACGACCATCGTCGTAGTGTCGACAACTCGTCGCTGTCGTCCCCTCGGACCGACTCCAATTCTTCGGCTAATTGCGCAGTCGACGACTCGTCTCGCCACATTGCGAACAATGTCGACGATAAGCGTCGCTACTCGCAGCCGCAACTTTCGTCTGCTCAATATCAGCATCGCTTCCAACCACCGCATTCCCCATTCCCTCGCAGGGGGGTGTATCTGCCCAGCAGGTCGGCGCAATATCGAAATTCGAATCGCCAATCATATACTGCGGATACATACCCTCACCATCATCACAACACACAGCACAACACTCATCAGAAGATCAACGGTGCTAATAACACCCAGTCACAGAATCATCACAAGCTTTCTACAGCGGCTCTGCCTCCACCACCACCATCACCAGCTTCTGCAACTCCTACGGGCAATAATGCTTTCAATGCAAATCTTAACGCAAATAATTCGAATTCACAGATGCCGAATGTGGGTGTTAATGTCGGCATTCCGCAGCACTTTGTGGCTCCTGCACGTCAACGCAATCGTCGTGGAATGGGTCGTCGCGGAATCGGGGAGATCGGCGCCGGTGATGCCCCGCTTTCGGCTTCTGCCAATCAGGACAACCTCGCTGATGCTTGCAACAAAATGGACGGGCTCAAACTCTAAATTGTTAGGGACATATAGCTAGATATCCAATCTATCGCGGGGCGGCTATTTATTATTTAATATTCTTTTACAATATTATTTATATCATTCTACTATACTGATAATATGATAATTATTATTCTACCGGTCTTTAAATACTACTGACTGAAAAGACATTCGAAATGTTTTTTGAAAGACAACAAGACTGCGTTATAAACATGGTTGAAAAGTTACTTAAGAAATGGGGGCCTCGAGTGACACATGCAAACCTGATTATATATGATAGTAATATATTTATTATTAACTTATATAGATATATACATACACATAAATCAATTATTATTTCGCGATGATTGAAAGAGAGTTTGCATTACAAAAAAAAAATAACATAGAAGTATTATATCGATTGTTGACGATGTAAAGGAAATGTTTTAAGTTATGTTGTTTTCTTTTTATAATGACTATTATTCGTCGTCTTTTTTTGTTACGGACTTGAGGAAAATAGTCGGCCATTTTGTAAAGGTTTTTCTGACGCAGACGCAAAGCGCATGTGCGTAGGTATGTACGTTATTAGTTATATTTTCATATTCATTAAGTTTCTAAATTTGTTATAAAAGACAAAGAAAAGCGACAATATTCGTTACTTATAACGCGCCATAACAACTAGATTCATATTTTGCAGGATATTGACTTCAGTCTTGTAATTCATAGTTTGAACTATTGAAATTCAGTTGTAACTGTTATTATAGCAGCGATAAAGTAACGAAAACATAACCAAAAGTGAATCTTGATGAGTGAGTACCCTGTATATTAATCGCCAACAGAGTGACTTGTTATTGTACGTGTTATGTACAATGTCCCCCGAAAATTTCCATTTAATATTGTTACATTTGTTTATAATAATATATTTAAATAATAATAATGAAACTTGTCATCGTGCAAGATGTCTTTAAGGCTCGACGCACGATTTCTTGAGATATATTTACATTTAAGAAACTTGTAGTGATATATACATAATACTATATTGATACTGTTAAGAAGCAACATGCTTAGTTGATAAGTCTAGGATTAGTTTATATATATATATATTATACATAATTAGTTTGTAAGTTGAGAATCTCTATGAGAGAAGAGAAGTGCGAGAGATTGTGAATCTAATCGAAAGCAAACTCTTCAACAACTATTACATGCAAACGTTTTGTGATAGGTTTTTGTTGTTGACGGATTTGTTGGAGAGAAATGTACCTTAAGTCGTCCACGAAGACGACGCTACGCGGATATATAAGAAGAAACAATATTTATTGTTAACTATTGTATAAGGCTATTATTATTACTACTTATAACTATTAATATTTTGAAGATTTAACGACAGCAACACTAATATTGTAAAAAAGTTCGTTGCTGGCCATGTACAGAAGATATTACTAACGATACATGAAAATTACGAAAACAAAAACACGATGGTTACTTGAGATGATGGAAAAATAATGACGTTGCTGATGAATGAACTTGTGGTTATGATTGAGATTAAATATTGTAACCCTCATTATTCATGCCGTATGGTACAAATTGTAGTGGTAGATGGTAAGGTAGATAGATTGGGGATGGAAACACCCTATACACATAATTATATTAATCGTAAATAATTCTGCACGTCAGATACTACTAACAAAAGCGTTGCTTTATGTTTTCTCAGGAGTTTTGTGAGTGCAAGTGCAAGAAATATGTTCGAGCGTTCATGAAATCAGGGTTGAGTAACCCATTCTTTGGAAAAGAAAAAATTCTTTAAGAAAACATTGAGCAACGCATAATAATTACTAGCAATGAACAACTTTAGCAGTAGTACTAAAATAACTAGAAACAAAAAAAAAACAACGAAAACTAAAATGAAGATCATAAGCGAAAAAAACAAATACC
>JARJDU010022230.1:0-13744 GCA_030264695.1 Lissagria laeviuscula | reverse complement strand
TAACTAAAATAAAACAATGTCATTTAAATCTTTTTTGTTTTCATATAAAACGCAAAAACATAATCCTAAAACATAAATATATAATAATAATACAAACATATAAGCACTATGGACTCGCTACTTCTGCATATGTTTATTGTGAGCATGCAAACTTCAAGTATGAACGCGCCCTTATCACTAATCTGAAACATCCGCATGCTATAAAACCGATAAATATCATTAATAAATAAAGCCAAAATCACATTAAAATACCAATTAAATAGGAAAAAAGGCTGGTATAAAAAGTATAATCATGAAATTACTCACGCATAACATGCTGTCGTCTAAAGCTATGAAAGGGGTTCAAGTAGGATATCCTCTGGAGTTACATGTAAGTTTAGGGTTATATTCATATACAACTTTAATATTTCATATAAAATAGCAAATTCTTATTGTTTTTTAAGGCTTCAGACATTAAAGTCACTGAAATCGACTTCAATTCGGATTTCATCAGTCGTATCATTCCAAAACTCGATTGGTCAGTGCTTGTGAAAGCTGCTACTTCAATAGGAAAAGTTGACGATTTGCCTGCAGCCATATCCCAGGACATGGAAAATGATACAGAATTTTTGAAGAAAGTTCATCATGTTTTATTAGAAGTTGAAATTATTAATGGGGAGTTGATATGTCCTGAAACTGGTAGAAAATTTCCTATAAGTAATGGTATTCCTAATATGTTACTGAATGAAGATGAGGTATAATATATATATATATATATTCAATAAATATTTGTGTTATTATTGACAAAAATCTTATCAAATAAATCTGTTATTTTGTTTAGATAGACTATTTATTTACTGCTATTACATGTAACTAGACATATGTATACATAAACACTACTACCTACAATAAATATAGTTTTACAAAAATATTTGTAAATTCAATATTTCCATATTCAACATGCACTACAATTTTTGAACTACAAAAATTGATTGAAACTTAATACAAGAAAAACTTAGTTATATAACAAATACTGACAAAAAATATTAAATGCAGTTTCCTATACTTGGAATGTTTCTACATACATAAAAGTAAATTCCATTGTTATAATCTACTGTATAATGGTACAAGTTTAAGTATCTATGACAGCAGTGCATTAGGTAAACATTGTAAAAAATATCGTTCATTTCTGTAATACATTACAGTTTCTGTAAAATTTGTATATAATTTTGGCCATTTTATTTGTTCTTGCTTCTTCTGCTTATTATATACAATGAACGGACGATGATAATAAGTTGAATAACAATATTCCAGATCTTTTATCGTTGCTTACACTATACTAAATCCTTTGTACTACACATATACATTACATAAATCCTTAAGTGAAGATAAGATGGCCTTGCAAAAATAATTCTAGCACTTTATAATAATCTATTTACGTAGAGGTACTTTGTTCCAGACGGTAAGGTAACTAAAACGAACATGGGCGGCATTATTTCCATATTACACATTTATCTTTCTATCCACAGCCTCGTTTCCTCGTCTTCCACGGGCGCTCTTATTCTTTCCTATCGAAACAAATAACGCGTTTAACTATGCTTTCCCTAATATGATCACTACATTAAAAAATTAAATGA
Organism: Lissagria laeviuscula; assembly: GCA_030264695.1. NCBI lineage: Eukaryota > Metazoa > Arthropoda > Insecta > Coleoptera > Staphylinidae > Lissagria > Lissagria laeviuscula. The sequence continues at coordinate 12,128 of JARJDU010022230.1, read as the reverse complement.
GTAAAAATCTATAGCTTTATGTTTGCTACAATGTTCATGAATTTAAGCAGCTTGGATTTATTCCCATTGACATTACGAATATTTTAATTATAATTACATCCATTCGATATACAAGTAGGTATCTTATCTGCAGGTACGCTGTAGGAATGATAACGATTGCAATGGCATTTGTAAATATTGTTTGGCGGTTTTTTTTTGTGAGTGACAACAACATTTATAGAATATTACAAGCCGGATGCTATTTTGCACGGGATTCGCCAAGAAAAACGACCTTTAGCTGCGAGAATATACTACCTTTGGCTAACCCAAGAATTGCGCCTTTTCGATGCTCCGGATTAGGCCCGCACGGTTTGCAGTTTTTTTTTAGCAGAAGATCTTTATCCGCTCCTTTAACATTTGCTTTAATTGCACCTTGTTTTATTTTTGTATTCGGTCCTTGCCATTTAATATAATCCTCACTACAAAAAAATAATGTAATTATAGCATATACGTTTTCGATTGTTTATTATTATTATAAACTTACAGTAGTAATTTTTCATTTGGGCCTCTAACGAAATTAATATTTGCTCCATTTGTGTTAGATAAATTTGGGGATTTATAATGCCCTGCATTCATGTTGTTCTCCTCAATAACTCTACATAAAAGAAAGGAAGTAACAAGTAAAGTATCGTATTGCATCGATTTTGTTTCATTAGTGGGTTACTAGGATACAAACAATTGCAACAAGTTGTTTTACTTTTATTCCGTTCGCTTTTCTTACCTGCTAAACGAGATTTTATTACATTCTGGTTTTTCCTTTAGTAAAGACTTCAGTGAATGTCGGCTCTGAGATGTTGCTACAGCCACGGGTAGTGCAAGAGTGTCAGGTTCGCAACTACAATATTAATAAATAATTATTTACTTATTATCGTTCTTATATATGTTACGGTCAATGTAAATAAATGGGCATTATTCATAATGCCCGGAAAATTTAAAAGGTGCCCAACGGATTATGACAAAATGAAAAATTATATAGAAAATAGTACATTGCCCAGGCATTATGAATAATGCTGAAAATCGAGTGAGCAATTTGAGAACATTTTTAATCATATATCTCAACATACAAAAATAAGAGACGATTATATTAAAACTAATTTTTTAATAACATAGCAAACAATTATTAAATTGCTTCATTTTATTAGTCATTATTTATAATGGCCAGGCATTATAAAGACTGCCCAACATAATTAAATTTACCGTAACATATATACACTGATGCCTGGGTTTAACGAATAAATTAGAGTTTGGCGGCAGAGTGCGCCCTTTATGGTGTTATAGCAAAACTACCAGTTTGGAAACGGTTTGGACTGTTGCGACCAAATTGTGATTGAGCAAAACGAAGAATATTAATTAAACCAGTTGGAAAGCTGATAGTCGCGTATATGTATGCATGGACCTTCGATTTAGCGGACAAAGGTCATTCCCTATTACTACGTTAAACCGAAGCATGAGTGTATTTCATATATAATTTAAATGTAATGGCAATGCACAATTTATTATATGCAACCCAACTTACATATCATCCTTATCCTCCTCCAAGCATTCTTTGATCTTGTTATCCATTTTAGAATCTTCTTGCATCATAATTTTGAGAATCTGATTCGCACGATCTTCATCAAAATGCACACTTTCAAGTGCCATGGAAATCACATGTTCTGGAATGTCACTGTATGATTCTTGCAAGTGCTTTTTAACTAAAAAACAACAACAATAATTACAATTAATCCATTTAAATCATATTATAATGAATTATTAATTCACTTTGATCTTTTTCCTGCATTGTCTTTATTTTTGGTGGTGCAGGAGGAGTTTTTGGATTGGCACGTTCATGATCTTCTTGGGCTTTCTCCTCAGCAAGTTTCTTCGCTTCGTCCGCAAGTTTTTTCAACTTCGCTGAATCTTTCTTAGTAAAACCCATTTCCTTTAACTTGTCAGAAGCCTTTTGAATATTGTTATCGTTACTGGTCAATACATCCAATATAATGGTCTCCTCAGCTTGTGGGAATATAGACTTCATATATCTATTAACAGATTTACATTAATAACATTACTAATCATAATCATTTCGTTTTCATCCGTTTTCAATGGCAATAAGCATAAAGCAATAGTTTTAAATAGCAATAGTAATTAGTACAAGATTTATATGAATTAGTAAACCTTAATTTAAGTTTTGGGGACGAATGTGGTCTTGGTGAACTCCTATATTCACCAACTCTTGGTGACCCAGTGTAAGTACTATTAGTGCTGGTAGTACGCAACGTGGGGCTGCTGGTGCGTGATAAAGTACGGACACCCAAAGGAGGGGTCATTTGCAATGGGATATGAATACTCCTCGCTGGAGGTGGCGTCGGAAATGGTCCCGGTGTTACAATCGGATGTTTCTCCACCTGCAGTGCACTTATCACCACCGCCTCACGGTTATGATACCTAAGTAAATGTGTTAGAAAAAGCAAGCAGATAAGCACCACATTACCCAAAACCATATCAATCTTTTCATCTTATTACAGATTGTTTATATGATATAACTTATAAACTTACTTTTTTAGAAGGAGACGGATATGTGTATCTGAAACTGTTGGAAACATTGAACTTATCTTATAGACAGCTTCTTCAGGATCTTGATTCATCAAACTGGAATCTTGTACTTTTTGTGTCTTCACTGATAATGGAGACATTTGTACACCTGGTCTTAGATCCTAGAATTAAATTGCAAAAGAACAAAACTAGTAAGTAACTATTCTAGTAAACAATTTAATTAGAATAATGATATTACCTGAAGAGGAATGTACTTTGGACTATATTGTCCAGGCATTTGAAATGCTGGTATGGGTGATGGTTGACTTGGATATATATAATTACGTTTCAAGTCAGGTGATCCATGCTATTAGTATAATATCCAGGCAGCATGTGCAAAGTTGAATAGTTTGTGTTATAGTTTATTATAAATAAATTAAAGTTATGTGGGTAAATTAGATATGTATGAAATGCCAAGAACAGGAAGTGAATATACACCTGCAGTGGAATGTATTCCCCTGTTGATACATGCAGAGGAGTGCCATGGAATCGAGATCTGCTTTTCATGTCATCCCAATTTGATTTTGTATAATGATTCAGTAGAGGTCTACAAATTGAAAAAAAAAAACATAAGATTAGCTATTGAGTACACATTGGATATAAAATATTGAACAATATAAACAAACAAACAATATTAATCATGTACTATATGGGTATAAATTGTACAGGTAATGCTTACTGTTTAGTAGTTCTTTCATGTCTTTCCCATGGTGAAGTTGATTGTAGATTATCTTGTAACTCCATTGTGGAACTAATTCAATTAAGTATATATTATATGGGTGATTAATTAAGATAATGCAGTGATAAACAAATACGTTGACACGCACTAAACTGTGAGCTTGTTGTTTATTGATTTTTCTTTGATGTGGCAAAGGTAGGCAACTCATATTGCAACCTTGCAAGTTATTTGATGGGAAAAATTATTTAATTTTGGGGTTCGGAATATTATTTTTAAATTTTATATTTTCTATAATGAGTTTTTATTATAAATAATATTTATATTGTTATTAATATTAATCATTGATAAAATTTCTGGTTGGTTTGCGACTCAGAATAAACATAAAAATAAAAGTAGCTAGCCCGTAGCGCTTATATGAGCTTATGTTCCAACATAATCCTCAATTTTTTATAGACGCAAATATTTTCTAATAATTTAGTATGTTGCCACATGGTCACGTCTTCCAGTTTTATTATATGGCTGGCTACGCAGAAAATTCTGAAAAGTTATTTAGATCTGATTTAACATGCAGATATAAATATTATATAAATTGTATAATTTAGTGTAAATAACAAAAACAAAAGAAAAAAGTCTATGAATTATGAATTATTAATGTTAAAAAAGTACAAGGCTAAACGCTCAGCGCATGCCCATAGGAGCTACAGGATGTATACGTTAAAACCAAACAAAGCCCTATCTCGCTACTTCTATATTCTATATTTATTCTGAGGTTTGAGGTTTTAAAATTTAATGAATGACGTTATTGTATGATGAATTTCTATAAGTTTATCAAATTATATGTTTTAAATACAATTTTAATTTGTCATTATAATTGAATTGATAAATTGTAATATAATCAACTTTAATATAATGGATTTTTGAACTATCTAATAATACTTGTATGTAAGTACAAGTATCAGTTACAAATTGATATTTTTAATTGCTACTTGTACTTTTTAAATATATAAAAGATAACATTGCCATGATACCAAATTGATAAAAACAAAATATGTAATCTTGGAGTAGATTAATTTGCCTACGTTGTAAACTAAATCGGCAAATACAAATTTCCACAACTGCTACAACCCAGCATTCATCTGCCAGTAAATCTGTCAAAACAAAGTCGTTTCTTGTTAAATGTGCATAAGAAAAAAATTAGCTATGTAAATATTTGTCATTGCACAAGAATTTAAACAAACATCGCGATTCCAACATATTTCTTATATATTAGAAAGTGTCAATAAATAGATTGGTTGATCACTTAGGAGGGAATAATTGTAGGTGTAACAAACTACATGAACTGTATGATAGCTTCAAGATCCATAAAGTATGGTGTAGAAAACATTGATAAAGATGGAAAGCAACAAAATCAATCCGAACGCAACTCCGCATGGTACAGGTGGAGGAGGTAAAGCTACTATGCATTATCTATTGTTTGTTTTAAATAATATTTGTATTGAAGGCCTGTATGTGGGTGAAATGGAGGAGCCGTATCCAAGCTTATCAGACTATCATGATTATGAACCTAATTTAGAGTTTGATGACACTGAACTTCATCATAGTGAACCAATACCTGATGAGAGTAAGTTTACATATAAATATATTTGATTAGATCACTTAATTTAAGCCCTTTGTTTTGGGATTGTTGCAGTTGATTTACTAAAAGACATTGAACCTGATAGTATTCCTTCACCAGATTTTACAATGGACCAGTTTGACGAATTAGCACCAGAGGATAATTATGATAGTCTTGTTAGTAATTCCTATCCTGAGTTAGACTCAGATACTACAGAGAAATTTTTGAATATATCAAGTTTAGGTATTGTTGATGTGAAAGGTGATGATGCAGCTGGAAGAAAAATAATTGTTGTATATGCATGTAAACTTCCAGATAATAGTAGGATTGATCATCAGTTATTGTTAGAGTAAGTAAACATAATTAACAAAAAAAAAGTGTTTACTAATCCTAACTAATGTTTTAGTTATTTAATTTATACATTGGATACATATGTGGAGCAGGATTATAGCCTTGTATATTTTCATCATGGTTTAAAGAGCAAGAACAAACCTTCTTTGAGATGGTTATGGCAAGCATATCGTGCGTTTGATAGGAAATATAAGAAGAATCTGAAAGCCTTGTATGTCGTCCATCCAACACACTTCTTGAAGATAATCTCACAATTTTTCCGGCCTGTGATTAGCGCAAAATTCGGCAAGAAATTAATATATACAAATACATTATCTGAATTAAGGGAATATATTGAATTAGATTTATTATCAATTCCTGATGAAGTAAAAATGTGAGTCATTCATATCTATCTATAGATAGCAATTGTTTGAGCAATATTAACGAATTGTTATAGATTCAAAACTGTATTGTTAACTATTGTTTGTTCTAGATATGATAAGGACATCACTAAAGTTACAGACAATAAGCAATTCAACCATGAAGCACAAGTCTATGAAGAAAATCCGAAAAAACAATTTGGAGCAAGTTTAGAGTCCATAAAGAATTATCATGGAGTGATTATCCCTCCAATTGTGACACAATGCATTCTGTATTTGGATAATCCAGATGGTAATATTTTTATATGAAGGGTGTCCTGAGCTCTGGGCGTTGCAGGGTTGTGCAAATGGCGGCCCGGATCCGGATACCGCGAGCTTTATCATGTGCTGCGTTCTTTAAGTACCTCGGAGACCTCTTTTGCGATCTTTAATGTGACACGAAGCTGTCAAAGGTACAACTGCTTTGCGTGCTATGTGACGGGTCGGTCGACTCGATCTTCTCGGTACCGAGGCCTCGGAGGTACTTAAAGAACGCAGCATAAGTATTAGGTTTTGGGGTGTAAATTTTTACATTAATGTTTATCCCCCAATTTTTCTTAAACCGCACTATTAAAAATGGCGCACTTTTTTCCATTTTTCCTCCAACATTTATTCTATCCCTATTTGGGGGGTACTATCTCACATTCCCACCGACCTTCTACTTTTTGATTTTGTTTTCCTCTTATTTGACTTGATTCTGCAACATTTTTCATTTTTCCCACCTTCTTTCATTTTAGAGGTGCGTAACTCTGTCTATGTTTTTTTACCTTTCACATATAGTACGTTTACCAAATTTGGTTCAAGCGTTGTAGATTTTTAGACTTCGAAAATTTGATACAAACAGCTATTTTTATATATGTAGTAGATATTAATAATAGAATGTTTTTAGCACTGGAAATCGAAGGTTTATTCCGTCGATCACCTAACATTTCCATAATAAAACAATTGAAGCAAGATGTGGACGAAGGAAAAACAATTGAATTCGGCGATCCGCACCAGGCAGCTGTATTATTGAAGACGTTCCTAAGAGAGCTGAAAACTCCCTTATTAACATATGATCTTTATGAATTAGTTATTGATTTTCAACGTAAGTTAACAATAACATTAATTAATGTAGTTTCATCATTTACCATACAAACAAATTATGAATTTATTTGCTCTGAATTTAGGAACACCTAAAGAAAAGCAGATTAAACAAGCGTTTAGCATAGTGAGCGAACGATTACCTGAAGAGAATTATCTCATATTGAAATATATCATTGTCTTTTTAGCAAAGGTAAGTTACTTTTATATTCAACATACATTTTGCATATTATTCTTTCTTCATCGATAGGTAATGGAACGAGAAGATTTAAATAAAATGAATGCATCCAATTTAGCAGTCGTTTTCGGACCGAATTTAATATGGCCAGAGAATCGCACAATATCCCTTGCTGATATAGGGCCGATTAATTCCTTCACGCAGTATTTATTGCTGAACCAAAACAAGATATTTATGACCTAAGGTTCCAAAAGATGATGAAGTCTGGATTTTGATATAAAAAGTATCCCTTTGCTCCCCCCCCCGACCCTTACTAAAACATTTATAGACTAATATTTGCATTTATAATATACATATATACAATTAAGGAGTCGGAGCAAAAACAAATGATGATAAAATTGAATAGAAAGTAACTTACAAGATGTTATTATGATTATGATTACTTCGCATTGTTAGGTATTATGCCAAAGAATTAAAAATAAAACGTTATTTGCATAGTTATATTGCTATAAGCAATTAAGAAGAGAAGAACACTGTTTTCATCATCGAATTTTATATAAGTTTGTTAAATTATTTAGGTTTTGATTTAACGTACATATTATTATATGTATAAACAAACTATATACTCTTAACTATATTATATATTGGCAAAATCGTTATTGAAAGTTAGCTGTATGTTGCAGTAATTCAAGAAAACTAAAGAGTAAACGATTTTCTTTGGGATTATACACAAACATTGAATAGAAAGGAGGAAAGTTGTTAATATTTATCGAATATTTAACCATATAATATGTATGTTAGTTGAAAACTATCTGTATTATGTTACAAAATGCTTTTATTAGCTAATATACCTCAGAGTAACCATTCCATTAACCAGTTATATTAAAAAAGTGCATATATATATATATATATATTTATAATATTTTTCTGTAAGCATTGAAAATGTTTTCAAAACTAACTTTGTATGCTACTTTTTTAATTTCATATCATATTAGTTCTCTAAAACAATGAAAAATAAATTAATGATTACTGTGTTAAGTTGAATAAAATGTTTTCTAAATCAAACTTCTTTGTTTTTGTGAGAAAAAATGTTTTATCCCATACCAGAGTTTGTTTTGAATGTAATCCATTGCATAATCTGGCTGTAAATATAAAATATATTAAAAACTAGTTTAGAATATATATATATTTTTAAGAATATCATAATTATATTACACTTACAGTATTTCAGTACAAAGAAAATGGAGCAGGGGTATAAGTGAATGATGTGAGTAGAAGGAAAGAGGATGGATAATGTGAATAGGGGAAGAATATGAAAAGTGCGTGTTGTGTGAAAAGGGGAGGGATATATGGAAACGGGCCTCTCACTGGCCTACAAGTTACATGCCGAATGGCATGTATGAACGTACCCAACAGGTACTGGCATGGGAGTGCATGCCTTTTTTGGCGTACCAGGAAGCAGCTTGCATACAACAATTTTACTTGCATGTGTATCCTCAGTGTGCCATTCATTGGCACATGGCATTTTTGAGCATGTAAGTTACTCTCCTAATTTCATGGCATGTTTATCCCCGGCCTTAGGGTGTGAAGGAGAAATGGGTGTGTGTGAACAGAGGAGAACAGGAATGGATGGATGATGGAGGGGTGAGATATAAAGTGGAGAAGGAGAATGTAGTAGTTTTTTTTTCAAATTTTTTGTAATGATAAGGATAAGAATTGTTAATATGAGTTGAGAAGGGGAGAGGAAGATAGATAAATTGTAAAATAGTTATGACAATAAAAGGTCTTATATACAATACTTACAGTGACAAACCAAAAGCTCTGTACTTTAAACATTTGTCTATGAATAAAACTCATTTTTGATGGTGGAGATATTACATGTAAATGCAAATGATCAACTGAATTAAACGGTGGCCAGTGGAAACCCATGAGGACATCATTCACATCTCCACCTTGATCTATCAATACTTGTTTTCCTACATTAATTAGTTTAGTCACTGTAATAAAACCAAGTTTGACAATTATTCATATTACGTATCTAGTTGAATATTATTTTATTATATCTTTATACTTACAAAAAGGTACATCTTTGCTATGCAAGTTCTTTATAGTTCCTATATGATGTTTAGGTATACATAAGAAATGATAATCCGAAGCTGGATGAATGTCTTTAAATACAATAATTTCCTCATCCTCATAATAAATAGTTGCAGGAGACTTCTTCTCACAAATTTGGCAAAATATACAATTGCTTAATGTAGTCATAACTACTAATTAATATGATGAATTATGGAAATTTTACATATAATTTTATAATAACCATGAAATGCTGCATGAATGGACTAGGATATTGATTTTATATAAACATTTACATGACTGTTGAACTTTGTTAACATTAGATTTATGTTATAAATTAAGGTGTACTTGTATTTACAGCCAATGGGAATACCAGGAGCACATCATAAACACGACACGCAGATGATGCTGATAGATATAACATCATCTGTGATATCATATAAACATAACACAACTTTGGTTATAAATATTTATTTTAATTAATCTTCAAGAGCATAATAAATCGGATTAATAATACTAAAATGTGTGAAACAAATGCTTACCTAGAATTAACTGAAAATCCCGTGCGATTTGAAGCTGTAAATCAAGTGACAAATGTTTTCTTTGATGATTCCAATAAGCAAGTAAAAACACCAAATGTCAAATGTACCTTTTCGTATATCTCAAATTACAAAAAAAAACATTGATTTTAGGTATTTGCTGTTAGATCTGGAGGAGTAATGGGTGTAGTTGTAAAAGGTTCAGATGAAAAAGCAAAACCTATCAATTTTCGTATGGAAGACCATGGTCCAGTGATATCAATAAAATTCTCTTTAGATCAACAAGTTCTAGCTGTTCAAAGAACCACAACATCTGTGGAATTTATGAACTTTAATGGCATTACAGTAGAGACCGAATATAGTCAACAATGCAAGAAAAACTCAACAATTGTTGGTTTTGTTTGGTCACAAAACAATGAAGTAGCTTTCATGACTGATCATAGTATAGAATTATATTTGGTCATTCCAGAAAAAAGATCTCTGAAGCATTTGAAAACTCTTTCAGTTACAATTCAATGGTTTGTTTGGTGTTCAATAAATAAAATTGCACTATTAGCTTCAGCGCATGGATCACACCTTCAACCGGTTGTTTTTAAACCAGGATCAATTAGTAAATTGCCTAAAGTTGAAAGTAAATACAATTATTTCATATAAACAGTTTGGTTTACTATTTAATGATTAATTTTCTAGCTGAACCAGGAAGAATGGCTTTGGAAAGAGATGTAACTTTATCTACATTGTATGGAGTATTATCTGTGTTAATTTTGAGACATCAAAGTGGTGTACAAACAGCTGAAGTACATGTTCATACTTTAAATGGTATGGGGCAAGCACCTGTGAAAAGCCATGTATTGAAATTAGGTTTGACTGGCAGGTTTGCTATTAATATTGTTGATAATTTAATTTTGATTCATCATCAGGTAATATAATATAGTAAGTGATTTATATAGTTTTAGTTGGAAATTAATACTTTGCAGGCTTCTAGATGTTCATTAGTGTTTGATATTGCATTGCCTATAGAAAATGATGGGATTGTTACATATCACACACCAATAGCTCCAGCTAGATCTTTGAAACCAGCTACATTATCTCTACCTGGATTAGTTGAACCCCAAACGCATGTTTGTGAACTATGTAAGTATTTTAATTACAAAACAAACGTTAACTAAAGCACTATCTAAAGCAGGAATGACCAACTGAAATTACCTTGGGGTCACTTAAAGGCTAGTCCACACTGGGGCTCTTTGTTCAGACTCATTACCTCTTTACCATTTTTATCTGCGGGCTGCGGCTTAGCCATACTTGATCTAAAGTATTTAAACTCTTCACAGATTCTCCGAATTGGGTAGTTTTCCAACCAAATATAGTTATTGATGCAAAGTTAGGATGCTTATGGCATATAAAGTTGTCTTTAAGAGAATTATGCAAGCAAATACAAGACCTGGGTATCTGCGCGCAACTAATTTTAAAACGAGATGGCGGGAAAGCAGTTTTATTGGAGGTAAATAAGGTAGTAAGTGTTTAGTCTAACAAATACTAATTATTTTTTTATGAAATAGGTACTCTTAGAACAAATAAAACAAACCCAGCCACCTTTAAAAAAGATCAAGGAATGCTTCAACTACATTAATAGTGTCTATCGTTCCTGGGTTGATTGTGAATTAAACAATCAAATTGCCTCACCAGCTAATGCTCCTATACATTCTAAGGCTTTGAATAAACCACCGGTTCTTATTGAACAAATCGATATTTATTCGCATATTTTGCAACAATTGGATAATGAAGAGCAATTTGAAAAACTTGAATGGATTCTGATTGCCTATGTCACTTCTTTGTCTGAATATTCTATTTCAGCACAACATAATATTAACGAAATGTTGTTAACAACTTTGGTAACCATAATAATAAATGTAGATGTAAAAATATTGCAATAATAATTTACAGGTGCGGAGAAAGAAGTTCTCTCAATTGCAACAATTACTTCAGTATGGTGTCGTTTCTGACTCGAAGCCACTAGCTTGTCTTTTACTTTCCTTGGGAAATGTTCATCCTGCTGCTTCACAATTAGCTTTGGATATGTTAACTAGACTAAGTAAGTAAAATAATGCAAATAGAATGCCCGTAAATTAAATTATATCAATAATCATTGTAGATGCCATTGAGGAAATTCAAGAAGTTCTTCTTAGTCAGGGCCAATTATTATCTGCATTGAAATTAGGCAATGATAATGTTAGTGTGAGGAAGTTCTTAGATGCGGCTAAAACTTCTGGGGATCCTGCGCTTTTCCATAGTACTCTGCATTACTTTAAATCAAGCCCAAATTTTTCACGAGCTTGGGAAGGTAAAAGCACAGTATATATACAGTGGTACCTCTAGATACGAGCAGTCAATTTTTTGCTTTAAAATACAAGCAAAATTTGAGATAAGAGCAGTCGCCGGATCGGCCGGCTGCACACGACTCATTAGTTTACTTTACAGTTCAGTTTGCTTTGAGATACGAGCAACGTGAGATTGCGTAACAAATTAAACTCTTATCTCGAGGTATCACTGTATAACATATCGCACTTCTGCGACGAAAGTGTCGCAACTCAAAAAC
>JARJDU010022114.1:0-10078 GCA_030264695.1 Lissagria laeviuscula | reverse complement strand
TGCTTCAACAACATTCTGGTGGAATTACTACTCGGAATGCAATTACATGAATTGGACGTATGCCTCGATAATTGTACATGTTATATTCATAAAAAGAAAGGAAATCCAGAAAGCAAATCACAATGAAGGAGATGAAACAGTGATTGAAATGTTTTTACTTTGCTAAAATGCTTACAAAATATAGGAATCTGTAATGTCGATAACACAATCACGAGAAAATTTGATAGTGTTATTAACATAATTTGACAACTTACTATTTATTTTATTCAAAATTTATAATTTTTGCATTTTATTAAGTTATTTTCATGTATTAAGTAGTTAATTTACTTAATTTACATACTTAAGAGTTCTTTCGATAACAGCGTTTTATGGTTATGCTTATCGCTTTGCGTTTTGCATTGCGCGTTCTGCGCTTTGTGCACGTACGAAAAGCCATAATATTAATATTACACAAATTCTCACACTTTGCTTTGCTTTTCATGCTCATATCCATTCTGCTTTATTCATAAATGTACTACATTTTCAAAATTAATTTGTAGTAAATCAATATATTAAAGTAATTTAGAAATTAATGATAAATTTAATACTTATATCATTTCAAGGAGAATTTAATCAGCTTTCAGAAGGTTTTTAAATCGTTGAAATCGCATGAGTAGTTTACAAGTTATTTCGATTTTAATTTTTGTAAACATAACTTGTAATGAAAGCAAGCGACGCGCTGCATACGTTGCAGTTGGGGTGGACGCTGCTCAACCCTGCACTGAAACAGTAGCGCGTCGCTTCGCTTGGTATCATCCCTTTCGTCTATGCGCATTGTACTTACCACAGCGTCGTTCGCATCTTAGAAAATCTCTTATATCTCGAGAACCAATCATGTTAGACTCACCGGATAAATTTTGCTTGGTTCTAGAATAAATTTCCTTTCTTATCAACTTAATATTTAAATTAAACTAAATCTTTTTAATGCTTATTTCAGTATATTTTTTTAATTTTTATGTTTACTTTACTTAAGTCACTTACAAAACTCGCCAATTAACATATTCATAAGAGTACCTATATAATTCAATTATGAGATGTTAACACTTGAGAATAGTGATAGTGAAGCACGAAGCACGCGTGCGTGCAAAACTTAACCTCAACATACAAACTATCATTCTGGTATTCGTATCATTGCTTTTTGTGCATTTTGCCTTTTGCTTGCATTAAGTACAGAATTACAGTTTATAGATTAATTAATCTCGTGCGTATCGATGCATTAAATTTTGCATTCGCCATTAAACAAACACTCGCAGCGATGTGTAATGAGTTAATCTTGTTGGTTACAGCTACAGTTTGCATTCGACATTCCATTCCATTCCGATCGTTGAATGCATGCAAATTTAAGTTAAAGTTAATGTTAACTTAACTCAAACTAAGTTAACTTAACTTAACTTTACTTAAGCGTTGTTTTATTTAGTTTTATTTTATTATGGCTTATCTTGTGTTTTATGCATCAGACACATATTTGTAAGTTATAACATACTTAAACACATTTACTTAGTTACCAACTTACTTATGTACATTTTCATTTTGAATGTATCTATCTTTGTTAATTAATGATATTATTAATAAATTAATCAAGTTATAGTTCTATTAATTAAATTAAGTGTTAATGAAAGAAGACAAGCAAAAATAGATTGGTTAAGTGACTTTGACTTAAGTTAGTTTAAGATTTAAGTTAACTTAGGTTAGTAATATTGGCGATATTTATTGATAAAATTGAAATTAACGTTGATGTTTCTTCTTGTTTGTTTGTAGCGACATTTCCAATGACTCGACGGATCGGTCATCCGTATCAAAATCGAACTCCACCCAAACGGAAGAAGCCGAGGACGTCTTTCACGCGTTTGCAAATCGCCGAATTGGAGAAACGGTTTCATAAGCAGAAGTATTTAGCGTCAGCGGAGAGAGCTGCTTTGGCTAAAAGCCTTAAGATGACTGATGCTCAAGTTAAGACGTGGTTTCAAAATAGAAGAACAAAATGGCGGTATGTATTTTTGTTATCAATTTTTTGGTATACATTTTTATTATTTATATACACATTTAACAGGAACGGAAGGGGCGGTTGAATTGTCACTACACAAATTTGCTAACTTTACTTAATATGAGAAAACACATCCACAATGTCAAAACAAACATAAACCAAAATTAACTGAACACATAACATAATCGCATTAGTTTTCATCCTTTCGTCGAATCCTCAATCCACGAATCCTCCCGACGGTAGTTTGTGCCCATGTTGAGAGTTGAGAGTTGTGTCCGAATCGCACAATCTGCCGAGTAGCTTGCTCCAAGTTGACTTTAATTTTGTTGCTGTTACTGTTGTAATACCTATATTTGTGTGTGTGTGTTTGTGCATGTAGAAGTATTTGTTTCGTTGTATTAATTGCTTGTTCGGTAATGGACATCCCATGTTTCTACAACTCGGAGGACTGGCGCCCGTCGGCCGTCGCTCGACCAACTCTTCGACTCAGATTTCGAGCTTAACTTCCAACAAACTTCGTTGTCTGGTTTGTGTGTGTTGTTTGGTGAATGTTGAATTTCACTTTCATCGATTCTTTTTTTTTTTTTGTACAAAATTCTAATTTTTCTGCAGAAAAATTGACAAATTTAAGCAATGACTTAGCTTAAGTAAGAGTGTACACTTCTTATATATAGTCATACAATTTGTAAGCATCTCTTTTTGGAATTCCATGATTCTAAGCTTTGTCGTCGGAATGTGTCGAGTCGAGTCGTGTGGCGTCGCGTCACCTCGTTAAAAGGACTTAATAATTTAGATCTTCCTTAAGCAGACTTACTTCGATACTAATTCAGCTTCTACTACTACTATCTTTACTATTTTTTGTTTCCTGCTTGTATGGTGACTTAATAAGAAAACAAAGAGACGAAAAGAAAAGTTAAAAGCACTTATAGATAAGTAAAGTTTTAAGGCAGAAGCAATCAGTTTTAAGTACAATGTATTTAGATAAGTATGCTATACTTAAATTAGTTTTCTAATCATAAACAAAAAAAAAATTGCTAATTTAGCCGAAACATTAATTAATAATTTAATCCAAAAAAAAAGAAACACTTTTTCTTTAATTCTTTGTTTCAGCTTTATTTGATTCGATTTGATTT
Source organism: Lissagria laeviuscula (assembly GCA_030264695.1). Classification (NCBI taxonomy): domain Eukaryota; kingdom Metazoa; phylum Arthropoda; class Insecta; order Coleoptera; family Staphylinidae; genus Lissagria; species Lissagria laeviuscula. Next base: position 6,922 of record JARJDU010022114.1, on the reverse strand, counting down.
ACAGGAAATTGTAAATCCGATTAAAGTGTAATTGCTAGTATAAAGCTTTCGGTTCCGATAAAGCGCGCCGTTGTGTAAGCCGCAAATTCGTACCGACACCGACATTTTCGCCCTTCTGGCGAATAAACCCGAGCGTTGGTACGTTGTCTACAGAGGGGTGGAAAGTACCCAAGGGTGGAAAAACGTCTTCTGTTAAAAGATGTAAAAGTAGAGACAAGAGAAACAAATAAAAGAACAAACAGGCACACACTTTATAGCGATTGCGAGGATATTACCAGAGCCGCAAAGTGAAACAAATCGGAAAAAGCGGCGCTTTTAACCAATATACACAAGCACAATGTACTTTATTTAATAATAAACTAATACATACATTGAATATTTATATTTTTATATAATTAATAAGTTTATAGATAAAAATAGTTAAAATATTTTTATTGTAATTTAGTTTTTATTTTAATAGATTTGCATTTTATTTGTATTAGAGCACATTTCAGTCGGCAGAAATTCTAGGTAGGCCGTGCAGACGCATCTGTGCACCCCGGCGCCAACTTAGCTTGAAATGCCTCCGGGAATTGTAAAATTTCTGCGATCTTCTACGGTTTTTCGCCTGTTTTTTTCAACATTTTTAGCAAAATTGTAGTTTCGCAAGTAGTTTATCTTATTTGCTATCAAAATGCTGTACAAAATGCTATATATTAAGAGTTTGGCGTGTCTCTGACAGCTAATGCAAGTATGTTTGGTAAACAAGATGGCGGACTGTAATGACATGTGCTTTGAATTGCTCTTAATCGATTGATAACTTGCAAACTTAATATTCCACTTTTACTTTTTATAAATTAAATTGACAATTGACAATTGACATTTGCAACATGACAGGTGACACTAAAAGAGAACAAAAGACAAACGCATCGCAATGAAATAAACGAAAAGCGGCGAGAAGCTAGAAATGAACAAACGAATAGCGTGAACAAGAGGATAAAAGCATCTAAGCGATGCATTATTAAGTGATGACTTTCCCCATTTGCAAAAGAAGGAAAATAAATTAAAATTATTAAATTTGTGTATGCTACGTTGATGCAATGGTGTTACAACAATAATTAAATTGTTTAACTAACAATTTTTATTTTTTACTGAAACTAGCTAATTTGTCTTGTTAACCTAAAATTTTTTAAATAGAATATGATAGGTTATGATTGAGTTTGTGAATTAGTTACATTGGGAAAGTAACTAAACTGTCAAAACAGCCGTTAGCAATTGTTTCAGTGTGTACAAAACGTTTTAAATTAGAGAAATAATAGCTACATTGTTGTTTAAACATTAATCTAAGTAGTAAATCACCCACAGACAAAATTCTACTAACAAAAGATGGGTTTTTTAAAGATTTTCTTAGTTTTGTGTTATTATTATTAACAATTTTCAAGTTTTTTTTCTTTTGTATCTACTTTAAGGCATACTTAACATGAACAATGGTTTAAGTAACATAACAATACCAAAATTTGATATAATAACACTGAAAAGTTGCTGCAAGCGACGGAAGTGTGGCAACACCGCAATTTGTCAAAATCGTGAGCATGCGTATTCCTCATTGTTCTGAATTTACACACAACAACGACAAATAATTATTTAATTCAATTGGCATGTGTAACAATAACCATATTACATTTTTACACAGCATAACAAACAAACAAAATTGTTTAATTTTTTTGTTTAACAAAAACTAATTTAAAACACTCGAAAATAACAAGAAGCACGATGCACGAAGCGCGCAACGCAAAGCAAGAAGTATCCTGACGATAATCATTGTCGACGTTCAATTAGTAAAACCTAAACGCGCGAGAGATATAAAGTTACCGCCATCTTCCACCCTCACGCCCCTTCAACAAGCTTTGGTATACGTACCCACGCTTCGTCGGCTGCACATGCGGTCGCCGACGATATTTTAATTATGATTTACATGTCGGGCTCAGCCGCGCTAACGCAATTGCCATCCCATCCGTAATATAAATTAGCCGCCATCATCCCCCCGGTACTGTGCAACGCCCTCTACGTCTATTCTGTCAAATTACAGCTTACTCTCTTCACTCAACGCCACGCATTTTGCTCCGCCCCCTTCCACCCTTCACACCCTCTGCTCCACGCTCAAATTAATTCGATTAATTGCTTAATATTTTAATTACGCAATGCTGTTGTATGGACCAAACGTTTTGACTTCGTGGTTGCCTACTTTAAATTATTTTATTATTTTTAATTTTTTTTTCAAACTCTTTTGACATAACCTCAATTGTTGTATGCTTTAACTGTAATTTCCTCACGTGCTGAGTGAGGCGGCAAGTGTGTGGCACGTCGGTTTGACACCACTCTAAAAGCCGTTCAATTATTCATCAAGCGGGTGGGGTGGGGTTTGAGTTAGCGGGGCGGAACAATTCGGCGCTTCAATAATGCAAGACGACACAGGTCTAGTGTTTAGAGGTTTAAATATTCAGCATGCCGACATTCGCCACCCTGGAACGGTTCGCCGCGTTTGTAGGTTATGTTACAGGTTAGAGTAGTGTAAGTTAGGTTATATCCGCCTACATCTAGTCTATGACATTTGAAGATACGAGAGGACTGGGATATGGGCATACAATGGGGATACGTTACCCAGATATCGGTAGGAAGAAGGGGAGGGACGATGACTAGGCTGGTTGCCTATATAGTTTCCTAGTGATATAGGTAGACTATATACATCGTCAAATTCACAAGTCAACACTTAACTCTCTGCTTGCTTACTCGATTTGTAGAGATATATACAATGCGTTTAGTGTTAAATTAATTGATTTGATTTAATACTTTGTTAATTAATTTGTTTGGTTATTTTTGATTACAGAAGACAAACAGCAGAAGAGCGAGAAGCAGAACGACAAGCTGCTAATCGACTGATGCTGTCGTTGCAAGCAGAAGCACTGAGTAAAGGATATATGCCGGAAGGATCTGCGCCTGCGCAAGCGCCTGGAGATACTGCTTTAAGTGCCCTGCAGAATCTACAACCGTGGGCGGGGCCTTACAATAATCCTCAGCCGCCGCTAGCTGAGTCCATCTGCTAATATCATGCGCAAGACAATTTTCTTAAGTCAACTCAACTTAAATTCTAATTGTACGATTTACTTGCATAAATTGAATTGACTTAAGCAAAACACTGACTTAAGTATAGTTGAGCTTTAATTTCAAGGTAGTGGCTAATGAAATTAGTCGGATGGACAGTTCAGCGTTAGTGGAAGGTGTACAAAATGCGCATGCGCGATGTGAATACAGTTTTAAAAACAAAAGTAAATAAAGTGTACATAGTTAGTTAGTTCTTAACGAGATAATGATCTATGATAAAGGATAACAAGGACGATTTGGTATTGTATTGTTAAGTGATACTCGTATCTATTAATTAAAATAAGTAATTAATTAATTAATTAATTGATAATTAATCAATTGATGATGATGATGATGGTAGTGCTGTTAACGATATCGATGCAGATATCTAGAGCAACTGATGATGATATTTGATAAAAGTGATTGTAACGCGTTAATTACTTAAGTTAAGTGATTAAGATAAGAGTACTTAAGTCTAATAGATTATTATATTATATATATAAATATGTATTGATAATGAAAAAGAGAGAGAAAGATCTAATATGAGTGTGAATGGCACGCGCAATGAATGTTAGTAGGACTGTGTTTAATGATCATTATTACATTGCAATTTAATTACTTAAGATGATGACTTAAGATGACTGAAAGTGCAGATTTCATAGGAACATACAAATTAGTTGAAAATAGAATTGATTGATTGATTTGTTCGTATTATAATCATGATTTTCGTTTGAGAGCAACACACTGTATACACTGTATATTATTAATTAGAACATTAACATGCTAATTCATGAATTAATTACTGATGCGCATTGTATCTGCTAATAAACTTACTTCGACTCATGCAGTATGTACACACACGAATCGTGCAATAATTTATGATTGACCACTTTATTGACAACTTGATTGATCATGACGACGATTAGCGAATTAATTCGTCGAAGACAATTCGAAATGCAATCGCTTGCGCCATCGCATACATAATTTGAATGATGAATGGAAGCGTGGATAATAAACTATTAAGGAAATTTAATTACAAGTTATTGTTTTGTTGAACTAACCATTTTATTCCATCAAAATTCCCCTAAAAATCGCTTAAAAATTTCGTTAAGTCATATTACTTAAAGTTAAGTAAAGTTACTTAAAGTTAAGTAACATGTCTAAAAATGATATTTTTGCATATTTAACGCATATATTATCAAATTATTTTAATTCCAAGCTGTAAAATTGCAGTACCTGCTAAAATTGTGCTTAAAACCATTAAAATTTATCTTTTTTTTTCACAGGATTTTAGGATTTATTAAGGAAAAACCTATGGAAAATAAGTGTGGAATATCATAGCGAGCATTTCACTTATTCACTGTCATTGCGAGCATCCGTCATGCCGCCTCTTGCCAGCACCGCGCTTCTACCAAATATTAGATTAGTTTTTAATCAACAACTCTCGCCCTAGATGCGCACCCCATCAACCAACTTTCCCCTAAACACTTGCTGCTTCTCTTTCTCTTCTTTCCCATATGCTATCAATCTCTACTTTTTCCTCTTTCTCCTTCTTCTTCTATCTCTTTGGACCAATTTACAGTTTTCTACATCTCCCTACATCATTTTCATCTTCTTCAACTGTTTGTAAATGTTTTGTTGCACGCAACTGCTACAGTCATTGATGCTAAGTGCTATACTTAATTCAATTGCGTTTAGCAAATATCATGATTTATAGGAGATATGCGTAAGTCACTCTGATCAAAAAAGTCAAAATGATACCTCGTGATCGGCTCATGATAGAAATTTATCTATCTGATCTCGAAAACTAAGGGATGAAACTCCAAATGGGTTAAATGCATCAAAGATTGACAATGGACATCAAATTAAAGGTTTGAATGCGTATTTTTGCAATATTTTAGAACCTTGTGGTTTGGTCCTAGTCAAAACTAATTGTGATAAGCTTAAAGCTAATTTGAGCAGTTTACCAACAATTTTCACCAACTTTAAAGGACATCACTCGAATTTTGAAAGGTTTTGAGTCATTTTATAGTACTTCATGATGTGGTTTATGTAAAATCTGCTCAACATATGCTTATAATTGATATTCCAAAATCACAAAATTATAATCTTTTTGAAGACTCTATCACCCTTTAATATTTAACTGCAAAGTAAGATTTTTAAGCCAATTTTCAAAGACCTCATGATCTGGTTCTAATCAAAATTGATCAAAACTCTCATCAAAATAATTTTACCTCATCTCAAAGTTGATTACATTTTTGTAACCCCTTGTAAATGACATGAAGAGGGATGATAGAGACTTAATTGAGATGAACCGGATCTGATGGAGATGACTACGGGTTCTATTAAGTTATAAACGCAACTGCAGTAGGCATCCATTGTTAATATTGCAACTGCTCGACTATCAGTCGATAGTCACGAAGCGTGACCTTGGCGTTTTGCTCCCTCGGTTTCAACTGTTTCATGCATGAAGTACTCCATGCACCATGAATGGTATCACTCGAGGCTTTCATGCTCCGACACCCCTTCGTTAACTGAACGGAATATGTTTGTTTCATTAGAGCTGGAGCTAGATAGATAACGCATGATGTGTATGATAGAAAAAGATGGAAGATAGATGTAGAGAGTAGAGAGTAGAGAGATAACACCCCAATAGCGAATATCTTATTTATTGGGATTTCATGGACTACTCGAGTCCATTGTTTGGTTTATTACCGAGGTACATACACTTAGTGCGCAGAGCGTGCAGAGTGCTCGAGGGTGCACTTGACGTATTAAATGCCAATCGAATTAGATATGGATAAACTGATAGTGGTGTGTGTATAACCTGCAAAAATGAAGAACATATATACATAACCTTAATCGGTTTGTACTTTTACTGCAAATTGCACTGAAGGCACCAAATCCAATTTGTCTCTCTTCATTTTCATTAACGTTCGTGGATTGTAAGCTCCAGCTTTGAGTTAATTTTTCTGTTTTTACACACACACACACACACACATACAAATACACAAAGAGAGAATGAGATCAACTGGCCGAATGGGAACGTTTCGCACACTTTCAAGGTGTTTCAATTTACTTTGCAATCTAACCGAAAAAGCAGCATCAAGGGGGATGTAGAGGGCGCGCGCGCAATAGTAATTGGATTAGATGAGTTTGTGCTCTTCCGATTTTACAAAGCGCTTGTTGGTCTTTCATCCCGGATGATAATTATTTATCTCTTTACTTGTTCTTAGCATGTTTACTTCATTTTGTTTGCATTATATATTTTGGGATGTCATTAGTATTGTCGTTTTAAGATACTTTATAGCCAACATGAAATAGAAATAGAGGAAATAATGATAGAGATATAGAGCGATGTCCAAGTTAGTTAATCTTTGACTTATTGCAAACGAAACGCGAATGGACAGCCGATTATCCCCGAGTGTCGAGTTTGATATCGAGGTCCATCTTGGAAATCCCTTAAAGATGACTAGAAACCTCATGGGATGTCAGACTTTATGTTTAGTGCAGACAAGACAAAATTAACCCTAAGCTACTTCAACTATTAAAATAAAATATAAAAAAATGAAATCTTATTAACTAAATTATAGAAAGAACTTTAGAAAAGGAGTCCTTGGTATTGAAAGAAAATGACAATTAGGATGAACCTGTAAGTGTGTTCATTATTATCTTTATCTGAACTTTAATGCCAGCCCGAGTTTGATATTTGATTGTTTTGACAACTTGGTGTTCCGCTTCGAAGTAAATTGCGATGCGTCCGTTGTAGGTGGTCGCGACGATTGTCTAGACACTCGGAGGA
>JARJDU010022072.1:0-11391 GCA_030264695.1 Lissagria laeviuscula | reverse complement strand
GCCGGGTGGATTACGACGTTTCGGGCACAAGCACGGGCACAGGCACAAGCTTCTAGTACGTTACTTGCTTGCGAGCCGCCTCCTTCGTGCTTTCTCACTGCTGCTGTTCCGCCGATCGCAATGCTGGCAGTAGCCGCACATGCTCCCAAGATAGCCACCCCCTTCGACTGACTAATGTGCAGATTTGCATCTCAGGCTCGGGCTACACTAACTACGATTGTGTACTGTTCTACCAATGGTCAGGAGTCGCCTCTTCCTTGTAGCAATTCAATGCTGTTGATGTTACTATTTCACTATGTGGAACTTCAATAGAATACTCGGAGGTTTTAAATTTTTTCTTCTTTGTCTTTACAAGATGATGCAAAATATGTAAAATTGTATTTTCACTGTACTAAGTACAACTATCTACAAGTTTGCCTTCTTTCCCCCAACAAAAAAGAATGGTACTGATGAGGCTGATGGGGCCTTTTCCATCAAACTGAAAACATTCAGAAAGGGAGGGTGCTGAGAGAATTAGAATTTTCTGTAAATGAGAGAATTGGAAGAAGCAAGTAGTTAATTTAATGTCTGCGGGCTTTCTGATCTCCGACCACCTTGCGGGGTTACACTTCTCCTAGATACTCCCCTGTCTGTGCATTAGTATAGCAATTTTATAGCAAATACTTTAGCAATTCTATTGCCTGAAAATTCCATAATTTTACAGCTCAGAAAACTTAATTTTACTTATCTGCTTAATATTGCAACTTCATCAGCATCAACTTGCAACTTGAGTGGAATTTCTCATATTCAAAATAATCTCCTTATATTACATATATAAGAAGCAAATATTACATAATTTCATTAAAATAACATTAATAACACACTGCAGAATTTAATTACCATATTTTGTACTCTCAATACAGGGTACTATCACACCAACGCCACATATAGAAGAAGACTCTCTCTTACTACAAGCCAATTCTACCCCAACTTTTTAAAATCCTGCCTGAAAATTTGCAATATCTAAAGATTTATTTTCGATTTTATTCAAAATTTCCACGGTCGAAGCTCGGTGTATATCTGATTAGCTGCGTCCGATATAGTTGATGACATAAATAATTCATGTAATAAAGTGGACGTGACAAGCCCGAAGGGGCGGTCGCGCCGGGTGGCGAGCACTTGATTTCCTCTTTCCTCGTCCATTCGCCCTCTCCTGCCGCCCAACTCCTCTCTGTCCAGCAAGAGCGTGAGCGCGAGCGCCAGCGCCTTACATGCCGTTGTCGAAATCATGCATGTCGTTACGTGTTTCCAGTTTCCAAGTTATCCCACGGCGCGAACGCGTTACAGGCCGAGACCATCTATGGCCAGCTCTATCTAAAGCCCCGGCTGAAATAACGGGGGTGAACATTCAGCCCTTGGGCGAGCAGCCGCCACGATAAGAAAATTCGACGTTCGTGCACGTCGCGTCGTTTGCACGCGTTCGCTATCTCCCGCTCGATTTATATTTGAATAAGAAAAGAAGAAGAGCAGGCGGCGGCTCAGCTAAACGAAGATACTTTTGAAGACGTTTTAGGTTAGGTTGGTTATATATTTATATAGAAATGCAATTAGAAATTGTACATGACAGTTTGATAAAAATCTATGAATGCATATACTACTTAAACAAGCAGCAGCAACATAATAACATTCTAACCTCAATTCTCAGCTATGTTTGCATTGCCCCCACCCTGTTCTTTTCTTCATTGAAAGCTAACGAACTACGAAATGGGTACACAAGCCGCCATATCCGTATGATGTGGTCCTGAGGAGCATGTATAGCAGGCGAGTAGCTAACCCGTCGTGCATAAGAACAGTCAGTTAATTATTAATTTGTGTTGAGGCTGTCACGTACAGCTCGACTCTGCGCGATGGGCAACCAGTCATACGCGCTGATATCGTGCGGCCGCGGGGATGTAAATCTTAATTTGCAAATGTGGAACGACGGCCTGGTCGCGTATGACGACGCATACAGGACGTGCGACACCCCCGTCGCCTCTTAGCCTCTATGGTGCGTTACTGTGCGGCAGCGAACTAAGCTCGTAAGTTGGTAGCGCCGGCGGCGGCTGGTGTGAGGTGGGAGGCCTACCTTAGTTTCGGACGGTCGCACGAGGCTGTTTAGTATGTGAAGCGTGTAAGATGCCCAAGGCGCGCATTTGCCGTCCCTGGAAAATCGCCATGGCCTCATCGACCACCCCCTACTTATACTCTCCCCTTTTCCTCCTCGGTACTTAAACACCTTTTCCCATTGAGATAACATACATGTGAAAATTGAAGAAAATTTGCTGATGAATGCGGCGTTTAGTTTGTAGTAGTTTCGCATTTAATTAAATGCGACGTCAGGAGGGACGCCGCGTATGCGGATGTGGACTGATGAAAGGTTCGCATCGAGATCGTAAAATTGTCATAGGCTACGAGGGGAAGAGAGGTGAACGCAAATTCAGAGTGGAACATGTGAGAGCATGGCGCTTTTGATTTAATAATGTCTGGAATTTGGAATATAAATAAAAAAGGGTGCGCTGGTTGTTTTTCGTTGATTAAATCAAATATTCCTGTCTTTTCTTCTAAATTTTATAAAATAGAAAAAGTGGTTGCTAGCAGTACTGCGTAAGGGGATACTTCGTCTTCGTGGAAGAGGGGACGCAAATAAAAAAAAAACGTAAATGATAAAAGTGGCATGAGAGAGCATCATACTCGGGCATCAATATTCGCCAAGAAAAGCTAGAATTCGCGTCCAGTCGTGTGTGTTACCAATGCGTACACGCACGTACCACCATTTTGCAAACTTTTGCATTTTCTATTACCAACATATTGGTTCTACTATGTCTCAATAACAGTTTGACAACTTTTACTATTATTCACAGGATATATAGCATTATTTCCTAATAACAATAATAGGAATCGAACCGTTATCGCACAAACCATTTTTTCCAAGAAATAAATACACAAATAAATGAAAGAGATTTTTTTAGATCATATTATGCTTGGTTTTGTTTTTGGCAGTGATAGACAATTTTCTGTAGCTAATCACTGAGCGGTATAAATCAGTCAGAATCTGAGACAAACTGTTTGCAACGACATCTGTAAGTTGTGATATTTTCCTTTTCTAAACTTATAACTTTCGTTTATTTGCATTTATTGCTGTATTTTTAATTAGTAATTAGGTTTGTATTTAATCAAACAATATTGCAGGAAAGTAGCAAGGATTTTAAGCGCTCGATGATATAGGAGTTTTGCGCCCCCTTCTTTTCCCAAAAATAAATGTCCAAAAGAAGTCCCTAATTCTACTAACGCGGTGAATTCGCTCGAGCACCTCCCAGTTTCCCGAGAATATTATTTGTCTTCCCCTCCTCACATACATCTTTGCAATATGGTTCATGTTGATTTTTTAAGGATTCAAGCAGTTTCGCATCCGTTTGAGGACTCTCGTTAAGAGATCTGACTTGAGTTTTTGTTATATCTTTATACAAATATCTCCGCCATTTCGGAGCTTCCTAAAATTAGAAGTTCTCCTGGCTTGAGACACCTCAGGCACGCGCCTCCTACGCCTGGGCTAAATCCGCCACTGGTTGCAAGAGAAATATTCTCAACAATTTATTGCAAATTCTAGTATACTCCAGACCAAGGTTGCCCACCCTATCTTTTGATTGTTGGGCCATATTGCGGATGAAAATTTGACAGCGAGCCAATTTCAATATTAAACTCAGCACCCCTCCTCCTCGCAAGTTTGTCAAAAAATCCTAAGGTTAGTTAACCACAATTTTTAATTTAATTTAATGTAAGCTACCATATATATAATCTTCGATTATTTTCTCATTGTATATATTAAAGACACATTTTCACCTATATGTATATAGTATAAAATAATTTTATTGGTTACGCCAATGGCATACACTAAATTGATGAAACTTAGTACACCTATGTAAAACAAGAAGAAAATATAGAATTGCCAAAGTACTTACATGTTTACCTCAAACCTCAAACGAAGGGCAAAAAGCTTCCCCAAACCTCTTGAACATAACCCGTATAAGAAGCAGAAGCGCGTAGAACAAACACGCCCGCATCGGAAATAAAAAATATGTTGTAGGTAGTACAACATGCGTATATTTATGGTTAGGCAGCTTTGAATGCACGTAGATGCGTGCAACGCACCGCGAACATTGCCATTCTTCCCGTAAAATTCGCTGTTCGCCATTCGTATTCGTATTCCGTATTCCGCATTCGTTTGTTCACACAAAAAAGAAGAAAAAAAGAAACAAAGAAATTGAAGGAGATACAGATAACATACATACAACATCCTACACATTTGCTTCCTTCCTATTTTCTATGCGTGTGGTCGTTGGGCTCATGACGAAATCATGCGCATACTTAAGGCATGAGCAACCGCGCTTGCGGCCGTTGAAAATAAAAACCTGAGCCCTTAAATGTTAAGCGCTGCCAGTAGAGCAAGAGTATAAAGCGCGGATAAAAAATAGACTGCTCAAGAAAGCAAAAAAAATGAACAACAGCAACAGCATAAAAGCGAGAGTAATGTAAAAAATTGCACATGAGCATCTTGTCTTAAATCATTTATATGTTGTTAGGAATTCCAACAACTAGAGGGTCAGCCATTTGTCGTGTATAACAAGTTGCATATAACATCCCACCTAACCTAACTTTACCTATCCTAACATTTATTAATTTACTTTATACATTATTTTTGCTTCAGATTAGATTGCAACTGAAATCGAAGAAATCAAAGGTGTGGAATTTAACAGTTAGAGAATGGAACGAATGCAATGAGAATGGTAGTGGTAGATAGAACCGTTCGCATTAGAAGTTCCGGACCCGCGCGCGCGGGTCTAAGAAAGTGTATTAAGCGGTTCGGGAGCTAGTTAATGGCCGAGATCGTCTCGTCGACATAAGAATAACACGGATTCTTATCCCTGACCTATCGCACGGCATCCTCGCTTGCGGTGGTGGAGGCGAGTACCGCGGCGAGACGGAGGAGCACGAGAGAACTCTCTCTGACTACGCCGACGGAGACAACCGCCACAACGAGGCGCCGCGCCGTGCCGCATTCGTGAGCTTTCTTTGAACGCCGTTATTAAGTACCACCCGAGAGTACTTACACATTCACTTGTGTCGGATGAAACTTCCGCTGCGCTTCTCCACGACACGCCGCGATACTCGGAAGGAAGTTTGAGAATACTTTGCTATCTATATAAATATACACACGGAAATACACCCAAGTTTTCTCGCCGGCATTGAAAGATATAAGGCATTTAAATTAATACTAATAATAAAAATATGTGTGGCTATTAGGAGTAATTTTAAGGTTATGTTAAAGTAGGTTAGATATACAAAATGGCGTTCAATATCTAGGCCACTTCTAGTACATGAATTTCAGCTATAACCTACAATAATAACACTTAAAAGCAACTAATGAACTATTTTAATTATTCACAAAATAATAAATAAGCATAGTGTTTTTCAAATACATAAATAGCATCTATTATCTTAAATCTAAATGCCTTTGTCCGAACCGCCCCAAATTGTTTTAACAAAAAACTAGAAAATCTCTAGTCATCAATTTTTGACATTGACATTGACTTTGACTGATTGCACCAAAGAAAATGAAACAAACGCGTTGCAAAGATATACAAACCGATAACAGTTTACAACTTTGGGAACTTGAGGCACTCGCCATTATCATCCTAGCACGTCGAATAGATTTCATACTTACACATAAGTAAGTAAGCAAGTACTTACTTACTTAGTTATCTACATCACTACGCTGCATCTTCTCTCTTGCTCTATCTACCTATCTTTCTATGGGTTTGTTGATGTGCTTGTTGCTGTAATGCCAAGGGAGCAGCAACTTTACGCACTTTTAACGCACGAGAAGAGCAAAAAGGTTGCTATCGCAATAGAAAAATCTACCTGGATTTCTACCTGACGGTCCCTTGAATTACTTCTGGGGTTGGTTTCCAATAGATCCGTCTTTCTTCATCTTCAGTTGTTACAGCATTTCTATGGATATGTGTTTCTAAGCAGAGTCTAATAAATTAGCCGCCGGTGACGAGAAAGAGATGCGCGACTGGATGGCGCTTTCACTGCGAACTTTACAACGCCGAACATAATGTATAATGCCAACCAAGGCATAATAAATATGTTTAGAGATTTATCAATTCTTACATAGCCTTATATTATACGTATATACTTATGTAGTTAGAAACAGTTATACATATATTGAATATATTTTAAAAATTGAATGAATAAAGAATAATTTACGAGATTGTGAATTGTCAGCATGATGTTTTCGGCGTGTCAGGTGCATTCAAAGAGAAGATTTTATTGCGTGGAAGTTGCTTAAACTTAAGGATTCTAATTATAGATTTTTTCATTTCAAATTGGTAGTTATTGTTATAAGAACAACGTAAATACCTTAAAATACACATTCAATTAATTGATTATTTTAGTAGAATTCGTACTAAAGTACGCAGCCTATTACTAATTTCAAATATACTTAAGGCGCTTGTTATGTTGACGAACAGTTTCACTACGGAGCAAAGACGAGGAAGAAAGCGTTTGGCTCTTTATCCTGTACATCAGGGGTGTCTAAGGCTTATTACTCTGAGCCACATTAGTAGAAGTAATAGAGTCTTGGGCAGCAAGTCGCAAATCTGTGCGTCAACACTCCCCCTCCCCCCCTTAAATGAATCTGAAAATAGAAAATAAATGTCTCACCACAGAAAAAAAGAGTATTTTTTGTCATTTGCTAGCCTTTCCTCAAGCTCAATAATAAATGTTCATCTACGGTTCATTAGAATCGAATAAACTAACAATTTGTTTAAAACAAATTTTGATATGTTTATATTTATTAAAAAAATATTAATGATCTAACATAATAGTTTTTTACGCCTCTAGTTGCGTTATGGTTGTTTTACCGAGTGCGAGTTGGTTAGCAACTATGAGCGAGCGACAGTGAGTGAGAGTTATACAACGAGCACAAGTAAAACATTAACGCACGAGTTTTGTACAATACTTTATGCACGGGCAAAAAACACTACATTACTTATTATTAATTTTTTTATATTTTTGTTACACTGTTGGTGCAATTCAATGCAACGGCTAATTCGGCGGAAGTATCGCAGCGAGCCGTGTGTCGGCGCTGGTTTGAAACAAACTCATGTTTTACAATCTTGCACAACGGAATTCTGTTTAGAAAGATATAAAATATGTCCAACATGCTTTAATGTGAAAATCAAAAAGCTCGTGATGTAAGGGCAATTGTTTACTTTAGCCTATCTTCTCCGATTTTGTTGAAATTTGGCTCAGATGTTCAGTATGAGTATGAGTTCAGATGTTCAGTTGAGCTTCTGGAGCCCTATTTAGGTACTAACCTAAAAGTGGGTTTAAACACATTTCTCAATCATTATACACCGTAAATTGTTGGAATTAACATTAGCACAATCAATAATTATGTTAATAATCATATTGCACTGAGTGAAACCGCTTTTCTCTTATTTAAAGAAGGAACAGATCTAGTAGTTCAGGCAGATCGTGCCACCACCGTAGATTCTCGGCTGCCCTTCAAACATAGTATTACTAAAGAAACGCAAACAAGTAAAATAACTTAGCAGAGCAATCCGCTAACTGCGATTTTGCTGATTTTCAAAGGATATAAGAAAAAAAAAACTTAATGTTGAACAGAAATTTCGATTTCTACAGTGTCTATCTATGCTGCAAAAATCATTTCCCTAAATTAGGTTTATACGCCTTAAAAGTCAAGTCAAAACGTAAATTTATTGAAAGACCGCATCAAAAAAGGTCATGAGTTGCTCATTTCTGCTCTAATCAGTATTCTACTTGAATAATCTATCTACCCGTGTAAATAATGTTTCCGTATATAAAACTTAGCTTTGAATATGTAAATAATAGATAATTTCTTTAACAATAACTACTATTATTTATAATCTTTAAATGATTTCTATTTAATATAACATATAAGTTATAATTCGTCATCCAGACGGGAAACAAAGATATGTAACGCCTCGCCGTCTCAAGGTGATAACGAATTATGAGCCCGCCATGGTTTTACGAGCAGATCACCAGACATATGAATTTCCACTACTTTTGGCTGCTCTTGTTGCTTACTAACTAAGTTAGTAAACAACGAATACGCAAATCAGCGGCAACTGCACAACACATCAAAGTTCTTCTCTTCGCCTTTAAATTCAACCGAAATGCGCATTCGCTAATTAACCGTGATTTACAAAAGCGCGAGTTTGTTCGTGTTTTTCTCGTTTTGCTTCCTCTCGCCGCTTGTAAATCTTAGTTTTTAGTTGAATGCCAAATTTAAAATTACAACTTCGCAAATGAGCAATCGTCTAAATTTATGTCCCACATTAAAATCAAACGATGCTATTCATGTAGCTATAAAAACTGTAAGCTTGTCAAGCTCCTAATTCCAATTATTAGCGGTGATTGTATATAATATCTTAAATATATTGAAATAAGTTCGTAAATTTGGTTAGTTTATTGAATACTAGCTGGTTCTACCTAACCCTCTCTCGTATCATCCCTTTTCCCCAGCAACCTTTTATTTTTGATTTTGTATAATTTTATCCGTTTTTTAACCTGATTTTGTATTATTTTTATTTTTCTATTAAAGTAACCACCTTCCCTCTTTTATTTTAGCGGTGCGCAACTCCGTCAGTATGTTTTACATATAGCATGTATAGCAATTTTGGCTTGCTCTGCTTTTATAGTGTTATTTCTCCTATTTAACCTCTAACCCACTCTCCTACCACTCCCACCCTATAAATATATAATTTTGTTAAACTTTATTTTATTACATTTTTAATTTTTCCTTTAAAGTAAACCTCCATAGCGTAACCCAGCTAATGTTTTTCTACCTTGCACATACAGTATGTATAGCAATTTTGGTTTAATTTGGTCCAAGCATGTAGATTTGTAGGCTTTGAACATTGGAACAAACAAATATACATGCAAACAATCATTTTTATATATAGAGAAGATAGATAATAGAAATTATGTATAATCTCCAATGTAAAAAAACATTATAGATAGTATTGCATAGTCGTCGTGTTTAACGTCATTTGCATGTTTTCATATCGGTGTTTTTTTGCCAGTATTTCTAGTTACACATTTCAGCCAGTTAGAATGGTAAACTACCAAATAACCTAGAAATTTTTCAAAAGTCATTTGTCTTGCACGAGCGCGTTTGTTTACACTAACCTTATCAAAAGTATGGACAAATCGACACACATCGTACGTAAGAAAACAAAAGCATTGGTAAGCAAAGACACAATTTCTCTCGTTTTATTCATGTGTTTCTATTAACTACGTTTAATGGGTGATATATATGGTAAATGTGCAAAGCCTAAGTAGTAGCACTTGGTGTGATCTACATGTAGAAACCAAACTCGTGTTTTTATCTTTCTTCGTTTCAAAGCTGCAATTATTTTTCTTTAAAAAAAGTTCAATTATCATCTTTTTCAAATCTTTACTCTTGCATCAACCACACAATAAAGACAGCGAACAAAAATTATATCAGGGGTGTAATGGTGTCAGGGCGCTCTACGGCGCCGGCTAAGCACTTTTATTTTAAATGCATCACATAAGTTTAACGAAAAATGCTTACTTTCTACTAGTTTTTATTGAGTGTATAGAAATTATGAAATACTGACAGCTGCGATGAATGGTTTGTCCAAAACGCACTTGACTTATCGTTTGCACTTTAATTATACTTTTAATTATTACATAATAAGTTGGTATTAATATTTTGAAGCCTTACCTGAGAATAATAACACTTGGTATTATTTTATTTGGCACTGCACCTCTGAATGATGTGCTTAAAAAGGATTGAATTGGAATAAGCTTTCATTTTTAAGACGTTTAATTCAATTTTCTGCTGTAAATTTGCAAAGTGTGACAACTTTCAACGCTAAATTCTAATCAGTATAGTCATTTTAAAAACGTTAAACACGTCAAAAATGTATTTCTTGAAAATGTTGTAGCCGGTTTAGTAATTTAGGTAGCAAGAGTATAGCTTAATAATGCTGTGAAACGGCAGGATAGCCAGAATTCATGACCATGACTGCTCGTATTGGCTGCAAGCGTTGATATCATATCGATAAATATTACTTCTTCATATTCTTCTACTTCTCTCGTCTTATCCGTTGCGAACGCTGGCTATTATCATGGCTGTTCTGACTTTATTCACGGCGTTTATCCGATGATAATTCGTATGGTTGGCGGTAGGTTATGCATTCATGAAATTCTTCTAATACCCCGTCATTTCTTGTTGTTGACTTTTGCATAACCTATTTGTTACGGTAGGTGTCTTTAGCGTGTCTCATGATGAAGTATTCAAGTTTCCGTTTTTTTTAATGTAAAACGTACTTTTATATTTTTTTCTATTCTCTGTATCGCTTCTAGGATAGTGATGCAGTCTGGATATTTAGATAATGCGACTCTGTATCCACGATTTGTACTTCATAGAATACCTCAAGAACCAAACTCGTGCCTGAATCTGGTTTCGTTTCAATGCTACAATGATGTTTACTTCGTAAAAAGTTAAATTTTTATCAATTTTAGATCTTCACTTTTGCATCAATTACACGATAACAACAGCAAAAAAAATTGTTTGCTTAAATAAGATTGAATTTCCTTTCTTGTGATGCTTATTTCAACGTTCTGCGGCTTTCAATAAAGTAGCTGTAACTTTCAAAGTGAGACAACTTTTACCGTAAAACTCTAATAGGTTAAGTTATTTTTAAGATGTAAAACATGTAAAAAAAAAGTTTTCGGAAAAATTGAAGAAACTAAGTATGAGTAAATGTGAAACTGATTAGAAATGAATTATTACTTGAATTATTTTGATCAGATAACAACAATTTTCATGTTAAAACATTCACAAATATATGCAGATTTACTCAAAAATATCCCCAATTTTTTATCAGAAAGCAAACCAACTAAAGATTTGTTTCTGTATATAACTCATGAATAAAAGACATAATAGATTCTGAACGAAAAATGATGAGTTTTGAGAGCCTCTTGTTAAAATGAGTAATTTAGTGAGTTATCAGTTTGATAACACACTAAATCAAGATCTTTCTTAAAGAAACAGTTCAAATAAAAATTCATCTGTTATGAATTTTATTTGGGAAAAGCACGGACACCATTCTGAGTGTCTTTGATAATGACAAGCGAGTGATCGATCGGCTAATTAGAGGTGGCAAATTCACAAATTTAATTAAATTCATTTTACAATTTAAAAATACTAAAATATTAGATAAGTAGTTAAGTCAAAATATTATAATATATATATAAAAGAGAAATAGCCCAATTCAATTTTTCAATTTTGTA
>JARJDU010022061.1:0-10879 GCA_030264695.1 Lissagria laeviuscula | reverse complement strand
GCCAATGGGAACGGCGCTTGCAGATAGGCGGCGGTTTCAGATCGCAAACGTATATAAATATATGTATAATATGCTGGACCCTATATGTCTACATTTTTCATATTACCAATGTTTCTTATTAAACATTATGTCCGTTCGGTGCAGCCCACACTAACCCCTGCAAGTTGCAGGACTATATATATACTTTGCGCAGAGTTTATTGATAAGGCTAAAGCATTCAGTGCAATATTTACATGAAATTTGAAGATTTCAAATGTTTTCTCCTCAAAATTTATTTATAAATTTTACCTATGATAATTTTTTTAACGTTTTGAGCTGTACAGCAAGAATTAATTTTTGCACTGTATTCAAAAAAACATGGAAAAATTAAACATTAAATTACCATTCTTCTGATATATGAACATGGTAGCCTACTCTTAGAGGACACCCCAAAATTTATTTATTAACTTTACCTTTAATGGTAATATAAATTAATTTTTTGTAAATTACGAATTCAAATTGGAACTAAAGATTATAGAACTAGAATAAAGAATAATCAGGATTGATAATAGCTAAATTGTGTTAGCAACAAAACATGAATAACTTCCTTACAGTAATGCCTACATCACAGCTGTATTAAGCTTGCTTTAGCGGTAGCAGATGCAGGGTTTGAGAAATATTACGCGCGCATCTCTTACTATTTTTTTTTCTTCAAATCTCGGGACCTAACGCTACTGTCTAGTCAGCTACATCTCGGAAACGTTTCGCATCTTTCCATACTTCTCAATCAACTGTTATACTTTTTTATATTATTTATATTTTTTATTCTGGTGCGATGCTTTTTACCAATCATCAATTTCTATTTAATTTAATACCCTCAAATATTTAACCCTTATTATTTAATGTCAGTGTCAGTCAAGTCAAACAAATGATTCAGGATCGCGCCGCGGTACTAGACTCAGCGAGCTTTTGTTATGAGGTTTAACATGTCTGTAGGACACACAGAAAAACCCTCACGGCTCGCCTCGCGCAACAATGAACGTCGCCTTTAATTTACTCAACGCGCCATAAATAGGCAACAACATCAAAACGCAAGTAACAAAATCGTTTTTCACTATATGCTGCTCGCATGCATGCAAAGCACAAGCACACAACGCTCATAATGTGAATGTGGCGGATATTAAATAAGCCTTTTATCAACATGCTCGCGCCGTCGTACCAAAGAATTCATAAATAAATAGTGTCCTGTTACGTACTCCTGTAGACGTATGGATAATGTGACATTGATTGATTCTTCGGTTGGATCTTCGGATGTCATTTCATTTTGGGTCTGAGTAATAAATGCAGTCAAACTACTTGCTTTTAGGGGTTACTCTGACTGGTACAGGACTTTACATAAGGTAAACTTCCAGAATAAAGTTTTAAGCATCTTACTTTCCTCGAGTGCTACAACCCTACGTGGGTTATTAATATAATATAAAAAAGGTCAACAAAGAATTGCGTACTTGAACGGAGCAAGCATGCACATCGAATGGAAGACAATTAAATAGTCTAAGTGTCAATAATTCATTGATCACTATGGCATCATTATTTTTTGAATTATGCGCGAAACGCTAAGTGAAAACAAGATAAAAACAGGACACTTAAAAGTCAATAATTAATTAATGGGTCATTGCGGATGGCAACAGGGTGAACATGCACATCGGATTAAAGATAATTTAATACTCTAAGTATCAATGATTTATTAATTGCCGTGGTATGATTAGTTTTTGAATTATACGCGAAAATGTAAGAAAATTCTGGATTTCTGACCGGTAAATCTATGCCACTCCGTCTCTAGCGTTTAGTTTACCTCGTGCCTACCATTTTCTTCTATGGCGGCCATTTTTAAATATCAATATTATCACTTAATATATTAACTATCCACAACTCATCAGCAAATCTCAAGTTATACATATATTTACTGAAGTAATTGTTTTTTGTTGCATAATACAAAACCTACGCTTCCTAACTTTCCATTATTTGCGTTAATTGCAGCAATTTGCCTGAAACAGAACATCTCAGTTTCCTCCTGGGCAATACACATATTTCATGAACCACAACATCTGCATATATTTACTGGTCACTAGTACCTAACTTGCAACTAGTTTATACTTTAATAATTTCTTCAATAGGAATCTTGTTCGTAGCTTGTGTTGAACAATTAGACACAAGTTAATTTCTTGGTGCGGATGATCATCATCAAGGAGCGAACGAGATGCGCGTTTGCCGCCGCGCATTCTTAACTCAGCAGCATTCATGTCAGAATGAAGAGCAGATAGGCGATGGGCGATGATTGATCATCCGCTTTTTAAATAAAAGCCAGCTACTTTAAACTTGGTTTTGTTATAGGAGAACACATTCATATCTACACAAAGCAAATTTTATTTTTACTAAAGCTAAAGTCTTAGCGAAAGATGCGAAAATAACATAAAACGTTTGAGCAATTTGTAGTATGATCATTTTAATTTAATTATTTGAAGCGTAAATTTAAAATTTTGCTGTTCAGTAATTCAAAATGAATTTACTAATGAAAATATTATTAAGTAATTGACTCAATTTAAATTTTTTATTTACTATATATATTCAAGTCAAAAAGTCTAATTTAAATTTGTTGTTCATCATTTAGGAAGATAGTTAGTTGTTAAGTAACTAAAACAATTTAACTGTGGGTGCGTCCATAATGCGTTTCATTGTTGACGCTTAACTGGAAAAGAAGACAGTAGAAGAAGAAGATTACTCACACCAAAAGGTATAATTATTCTTTCGTCATCTGTCTTAAGTGTTGTTTGTAAGACTTGCTTTCGACTTGTTGTTAGTAAGTTGTTTGTTTTCTCGCAAGCAAAAGTGAGAAGAATTAGTCGGTTTAATGGCTGTCCCGCTATAAGAATCTATTGCCAGTTGATAAAATGTCTTTATACCATAATTAATTTAATTAATTAGGTATATCTGATGACTTATGGTCGTTTATGGTTTAACTAATAGGCGCATTTGCATTTAAATGTATCTAAAACTCTGTGAAAACGAAGAAGTGATAAGAATAATGAATTTTTTAGTGATTATAATGTGAGATTTTGTATATGCCAACTGTCGTTTGGGTATTTTATTATGCAGTAATAGATTGTATAATTGGTTGCCTAAAATTTGAATTTGATTGAAGCATGATTTCTTGTAGAAAAACGGTTTTTGTGTTTAATACTTGATTCAGGATTGATATGCCACCATATTTCTTTTTGCTAATTAATGATTCAATAGATAATTTAATATTTTTTCAGAATTTATAAATAATTGTGAAAAATATATGTGTGGTGGTTATTTTAAGTAAAATGTATCGTTTTGTCCCATTTTTTGGTTTGCCACTCTGCATTAATTTGTTAATTATGCACGTTATAGTAACCATTTGAAATTAAAACGTTGCTACTGTAATAGAACATTAGTACACAATTT
This sequence comes from Lissagria laeviuscula, assembly GCA_030264695.1. Lineage (NCBI taxonomy): Eukaryota > Metazoa > Arthropoda > Insecta > Coleoptera > Staphylinidae > Lissagria > Lissagria laeviuscula. The sequence continues at coordinate 7,414 of JARJDU010022061.1, read as the reverse complement.
GTGTTATGCAAAAACAAATGAAAAAAACAAATGAAAGTTTTTAAAAAGCTCTTGTTTTATTGTTATTTTGAAGGGTGATCTGCAGCGATATTACTTATTTTCGAAACATCAATCGATAGAATATTTAAGAATACTTTCAAAATATGTAAAAAAATAGTTGGAATTTTATAAAGGAGGGTGTTGCTTTAGCATAAAATTTGCAAAATGTATAAACTTCTAATCTGATGTCTTGAAAACATCTCCTTCAAGTTATAAAATCAATCTGCCGGTTTTTATCATTGCACAAAAAATTTAATGGCTTTTCAGTAAATGCATAACTATTGAAACTTAAGAAAACTTAAGGATGGTAGAAATTAATCTCAATAAATTTGATTTGTAGGCAACTTCTTATACAATTATCAGCTCATAGTTTTGAAATGCGAAATAGGCAAGTCATTTTGATATAAATTAGATAAAAACTTAGCAAAAATGCGATTAGAATGTTAATTAATTTATTGTGTGTACGTCACTACTTTATTGTAGTTATCAACAATTAATGTCAGACTTGTGAATAAATTTATTAAATCATTAGCATTACAACACTATAAAAAGTAGATGAATACTTGCAAAACTTCATTATTAGCTTAATACAATAATTATTGATACAGAGTATGTCAAAAGTACTTTACAATTAACTTAATTTTTTTTAATTTTTAACATTTTCGATGAAATACATTAAAATTTTTATTTACTATAGAAATTATTTAATACATAAAGAAATATTTAAAAATATATATTTGTTGTTTAAATGACACATAAAATTTGATGCCGATCCAGTATAGTCACTTATAATGACTTAAAGGTTTCTGGATATAGCAACTGAAATCGTATGAACCATATCAAAGGTCGCTTTATAAACAACGCGCATTAAACAGTTTACACTCTGGGCCAATTCATTCGGTGCTTCATTAGCATCACATATTGTTGTCTAAAAAATTAGGTAGTAATAATGCAAATTTTTCGAAGTTTAGTACTCTTTTGTGCAATAGTAATTGCCATGTGCAACTTAACGATCTGCTATGATCTATCTTTTGAGCATGGAAGAATTATTCTTCCAAATTGCAAAACCGGCTATATAAGAATTAATGGTATATGCAGAGAAATTAAGCGGTATGTTGATTTTTCCTATTGAGAATATACAGATGTTGATTGATTAAACTTTTTTTTTAAATTTTAGTGCTTCACGACGACCTTAAAATTTAGTTCCTAAATTGAATACAATTGTTTATTAGATTTAAGAATTTAGGTATGATAATTTTCAGTTAAAATTATTATTATTTTTGTGAATCTAATAAATAATATTTAAATATAAATAGTTGTCTTTAATTTCATGTTTGGCAATTATTCTGTATGTTTTATTGTACGTATATGTATGTTTTAAAATTAGTTTAAAAGTTGTCTAATACAGCTGTATTTCAAACGTACAAAAGGGACTGAAGTTTTCGAATAATAGCGAAAAATTTAAAGAAAAACATAGAGAAAATTAATCTTTTTGATGTTTAACAATTATTTCCAAGTTTTTCAAAAGTGTTTCAAGGTTACTGGATATACAATAAACTATCAAATTATTTGTTCAACGATGCAGTAAGTTATTATTCTTATGAGCATATTTTTGTGATATCCGAAAAACTAAACACAAACATGGAAAAGGTATGAAATTTTATAATTAGCAATTATTTTAATTGGTTTAATAAATAACATATTAATTTTTCCTATACAGAGAACCAATTGGCGTAATACTTTTTGAGTATCATGATACATAAAATTTGATGCCGATCCAGTATAGTCGCTTATTATGACTTAAAGACTTCTATAAATAACAACTGAAATCTTATGAACCTTATCAAAGGTCACTTTATAAACAACACACATCAAAGTTCACACTCAGTGCAAAATCATTCTGTGCTTCATTAACATCACATATTGTTGTCTAAAGAATTAGGTAGTAATAATGCAAATTTTTCGAAGTTTAGTTCTTCTTTTGGCAATAGTAATTGCCATGTGCAACTTAACGACCTGCTATGTTGTTCCTTTTGAGACTGGAACTTCATCTGCTTTGAATAATCAAAGTCTGTCAGCAAGAATTATTCTTCCAAATTGCAAAACTGGCTATATGAGAATTAATGGTAAATGCAGAGAAATTAAGCGGTATGTTGATTTTTCTTATTGAGAGTATACAGATGTTGATTGATTTTACTTTTATTTCAAATTTTAGTGCTCCACGTCGACCTTAAAATTTAGTTCCAAAATTGAATACAATTGTTTATTAGATTTAAGAATTTAGGTATGATAATTTTCAAGTAAAATTATTATTTATTTTGTGAATCTTATAAATAATATTTAAATATAAATAGTTGTTTTTAATTTTATGTTATAAAAGTTTTTGAGTAATAGTGAAAAATTTAAAGAAAAACTTAGAGAAAATTATTCTATTTGATGTTTAACAATTATTTTCCAAGTTTTTCAAAGGTGTATTAAAGTAACTGGATGTACAATAAACTATCAAATTAATTGTTCAACGATGCTGTAGGTTATTTTTCTTATGAGCATATTTGATTTTTTTGTGACATCCGTAAAACTAAACACAAACATGGAATAAGTATGCAATTTCTTATTTATCAATTATTTTAATTTGTTTGATAAATAACATATTTATTTCTCCTATTCAGAAGTGCTTTTATCGTGCCAATTGGCGGAATACTTTTCGAGTACAAATAGAAAATGTCGTTTAAAGCATGGCTAATTATTGTTTTTTGAATGTTTAACATTTATTTTTTAGGTTTTTCACAGGAATCTGATAGTAACAAAATATATAGAACTCTTATATTTAATGCTCTATGCAGTGTATTTTTATTAAAATCATTTATTTTCACAACAATTCAAATGTATATAAAATATATATAAAATATAAAATACGTATAGTTGTAACAGGTATTATTTACATAGTTCTGAGTATTGAGCCCTATCTTTACATGTCATTGCGTGGTGTCTATTTACTGCGGGTTCAAAACAGTATTTACAAACACAATCTTCTTCGCACTGGTGAAAGTGCTTTTTAACGCAGAGAATGTGGTGGAAGCCGTGGATTGTTAATCGGCAAATTTTGCTGCGGTTGTTCTGGTTTGCCTTTTTCCAGGTTTGAGAGTGTATTTTTATTGTACCAATGTAAAAAAAAAGTTTTTGAGTAATACTAAATAAAATAAACAAAGAGAAAATTATGATAATTTATGTTCAACAGTTATTTGAAAGGGTTTCAAAAAAGATTTCAAACGAGTTTAGATAAACAGCAAACTAGGAAATTTAATTTCTAATATTATTGTAATTTATTGTAACTACAGGTCTAATTTCTTTTTACTAATAGCCGTAAGATAAAACAAAATCAGAAAAAAAAGGAAGATTTATGTTTCACAATTAATTTATAGAATTTTTGCAGGAGTTGGAAAGTAGGAAAAAATGTAAAAAATTACAAATATATTGTTTTATGTTGATGAATTTTTAATGTAGTTCTTGGCAAATTAATTCACGAGTAATAGTGGAAAATTAAAAGGAAAAACATGGAAAATATTATTTTTATTAAAATAATTATTATGTTTAACAATTATTTGGAAAGGTTTCTAGACGAATCCGTTAGTAACAAGAATTATTAAAGTACTAAAATTTAATGCTTTATGTAAGTGCATTTTAACTGTACTTATGGGGAAAATAGAATTCATGTCATAGCCAAAAAGTAAATAGCATCATGGAAAAAAATTATGAAACTTCTTCTTTTCTTCTTTAAAATGCTAGTTGCTTAGAGTCTGCAGGCATAAAATTAGCTAAATTACCACACAACATGACTATATTTTTGGTATACTGATGAGTCACATAATTTTTGAGTAATTACTAGCATACACCTTACACTTGATGTTCTACAGATAACACTAGAAACCATTAACGATCACAAATACTTAGAGCAACCCCAAATAAGCACACTAATCGTTTGGAATTAATTACCAATAAATTTTAGTCCAACACAGCACACATTAGTTGCCAATATATCACCATACAAAAGAACACAGATAATTATTTACCTCCTCCAATAATTTTAAGTGATTTGCCATCAAATTAAATTTTATCTCTGCACACACAAATAAAGTGCGGTTAGATACCTTGTTAAAAGAAAATTGGAAGTGAAACAAGACGATCGAAATGTTGCCTCTAGTTCGCACAAGTAACAATAGTTAATAGTGCAAGTTAACACCTCGGTCCGCCCTCGTCAAGAAGCGCACAAAAGCGACCAATAATCATTTTCACGCGGCGCAATTGTTCATCGTCAGCGTTGCAACGCGTGTCAGCAGGAGATCAACACCGTCGATTTCAATAGCCCGAGTTGTCCTTTTTCTCTTCTTCTTTTTCTTCTTGCTCTTTCTCATCATCTGACTGCTTGAATCATCAAGATCATCAAAGCGCCCTCGTCAACAGCATCCAAATCGAAAATCACGCTCTGTTTCGTGCTCTTCTTCTTCCACTTATTTGCCTCTATTCTTGTCTTACCTTATCCTGACTTCTGCTTTTATTATTATTACATTATCATTCAATCTTTAACTACTGCCAGTCTATTACAAACTTATTAGAATTTAACAAGCGCGCATACAGGATACCACAGATCGATTTTACACCGAATCTTGTCTGATGTACGGGTCAGCTTTATTTTAAAATGAAGGTTTGTTTATTTAGCCGCTTTGCTTTGTTTGTGATTTAGAAGAGCCTCTGCGATTTTCAAGCGTTAATTAACTTTTTCAATACGCGTCTAGCTTGATTAAACCTTTTCATGTATCAACTAAAACAGCGCAGGGTTCCTAAACTTTTTAGTGTGAGAACCATGAAAGTTGTGTAACTTACATTTTTACATTTCAGTAAGAAACTATGCGAAAGATTTAAATAAATAATAATCGTAAATATTATGATAAAAAAATAAAAAATCAATAATTTTGTTATTTTTGGTATAGATAGTCCAAATACAGGAGAACTAAAAATTAGCTATTTTTATGATTTTTTTTTGGAATTAGAAATAAAATAGGATTTTTTGTATGTGTAGAGCAACATTTATACTTCCTCAAAACATTTTGTTTGTTAATATATATAATCCGTGAGCGGCCTCCGGGATGTTGCCTCTCGCTCGCTGCACAGTTTGCGAAGAACTGTTCCATCGTAAAACAAACGGCCTTGTAAAATCCGAAACTGAATTAAATTGTCTACCATGTACCATTTTGCAATTTCAGTGAAATACCAAAATGGCATCAGTTTGTAATAGAAAGCCATTTTGCTAAAAAAATCATCCTTAAAAAATATATGCGATTTTTCTAAGTTTTAGGGTTAAATTTCCCCTTAAGGGCAAATACTAGTTATAATGATGATAGATCATAAAGGAACTAGTCAAATAAATGTCAAATAAATAAATACAGTAAGTGAACGAATTCTGTGAAGAACTAATTGTAAAAAGCAATTTTCAGAGACGAGAATGTCGTCTTAGACAAATATGAAGTTTAACATTGTTAGAAGTTTTTTCTGACTTCTTGCAGAATCATTCGATAAGTCAGATAGTTATTTTAGAGATAGATTTAAAAGGCAAATGAGTAACATTATTTCAATTCATATAGAATGCTTTTATAGTCCGGATTAGTTCTTTCACCCTAGGAAAATAATTCTGAACGTTTTTCTCAAAACGTTCTCATATGACGTGGGGTTGCGACCCACAGTTTAAGAAACTCTGAACTAATAGATTTATATATACATATCTGAGTGAATGTAAGTATATTTGAGTGTGTATTTTTATTCGTTCGTATGAAGTATGAAATAAATTAGTATTTTAGTAAATTAGTAACCGGGGCATGTGTAAGTGTGATATGACTGCGTGACAGGCTAATGGTCACTTTATTTATTTATTTATATAAAAGAACAGGCGAACAGCTACGCCATGTCCAGAAAACACGGGACAATAATAATGTAGATTAGATTCGTAACTAGCTGGTTTTCACGCCTCGCGCGCCTTCTCGAGCTGGTAATTAGTTGCAATAAAATTAATTATTTTAGGCGATTCGTATGCTAAGTGGGGCCGAACGCTCACTCCTATTATTAATTAACCGAATGAAATTTATTAATTGACTTACGTTGATGCTGGTTTACTTATGTTTGTGGAAACAAATCTATTTTAATTTCATATCTGTATCTTTATGGTGGTTTTATGTAAATCAGTGTTCACAACCAATTTATATGTGAATATTAAAATAAAAGTAAGAAATTAATAATTAATTTTTGTTTCTCATTAAATTTTATAATTTATAAAAAAAATTCTTTGTTAATTATTTGTCGGTGGGACTATGTGATCGAAATTTTATTTAAAGTTTCGGACGCAAATTATTTTATGAAGAAGATTACATTAATCTAATGACAAAAAAATGTACACAAATAAATTCAGAGATTATTTCATTAGATTAGAAATGATTAATAAGACATAATTATTCACCTTTTTTTTGGATATTTTTGCTCGCTTTCAGTTCACTTCGCAAACAGTCGATCACTAAAAAGATAAATGCATTCTGTGTTTTAGCCAGTTTTTGATTGCAAAATTCCTTCCTTCCCAGACCTTCCTAGGTCTCTAAATATAGGTAAATATTAAAAATTCTTGCTTAGACTGAATAAAGCGCGCTTCACAACAGTCTAAGAACGGGAACTGATACGAGAACGAGAACGCGAACAAAAACATAGAGCAGATGCGCAATAAACGTAGATTAATCGAAAATCAAGCACGATATTCTTGAGATATTAAGTTTTCTGGTATTTTCTGGTCAGTTTAGTAATGTCAGTCGCTTGATGCTTCAATGTGTTTACACCAGTGGGCCTAATTATCCGTCATTGATTAGTTAAAACAATCGCCTGAGTACGAGAAAGTTAAATCTTAGCTAAGGCTGTGAATACTCAAATATATCTATAAAAATTTGAACTTTTCTGTTTTCGTTTTCGTTCCAGTGCTCGTTCCCGTTCTCGTTCGCGTTCTTGTTTGCGTTCTCGTTCCTGTTCTCGTTCCCGTTCTCGTTCCCGTTCTCGTTTTCGTTCTCGTTCCCGTTCTCGTTCCCGTTCTCGTTCCCATTCTCGTTCCCAGGCTGTTGTGTAGCGGCCTTTAACATGCGATATTCCCACTAACCTCTGAAATGTGTCTTGTTGCATGATATCATTTTATTGTGTGCGCCATCTGGTCAAGTTATACAAAATTGTCACTTCCCGTACTTGTAACACAATATATTATTTAATTAATATTGTAAAGAAACTAGTTACGGCCCTGATATTTAAAAATATTTCATTTTTCTGCAAAGCAGATTTATTTTAAACTTGAATA